>UZAN01040001.1:87371-97461 GCA_900618425.1 Echinostoma caproni | reverse complement strand
ATTCAAGCGTCAGCTTGATGATGCCCTGGAAAACGTTACATTTCAACACCCAACTACATACCATATTCTCCTGTGCTCGTCAAAACATTACTTTACTACTTTACTTTCATGGACTAACTGTTATATTGTGATTCTTCATCCAAACCAATGTGTAAACACCCTATGGGATTTGTAAAAGCGAAGTCTTTGTAAGTTATATCCCATAATAAAAATTTGAATTTGAAATTTGAATTTGAATGGTACCCGCACTTCACCGGGATTCATATGAAACCACCTAGCGCACCAGACCGGTCATTCAGGGATACAATGGTTCATGACTTTTATGGGACGAACAGGAAAAAGTAAATATCACATATGATTATATCCCAGAAGGATAAAGTACCAGTCAGGCAACTTGGTTCCATATAAATAGTTAAACACGTTGGGACAAGGATAAGATGAGGGTCGCGAGGTGCTATCATTCCATTTACAACAAAAAGTAATCTGACGCGGTTAAATAAGAGCCTTGTCGAATACAACAGAACAATAGATCTAGTCGTGAGAGAGAAGTAAATGTCACAATTCGTCCCACACAAAATTGACCGACTGCATTAGTGACGTTTGTGTACGAAAACATCTGGATGTCATCGCCTAATGTCTAATCTTTATGATGTGATATTTTTGATTTGTCCTCATAATCATTTGTTTCCCAATGTGCGGTTACGTGCTTTACGGTTCATTGAATCCCCGTACATGTGGAAATGTGATTGATTTGCAAGTCAAATCTTTGAGCAATGACCGACAAAGAGCGCCACACTGCTGTTTCGTTCCTATTGCGGTTAGTCGGCCGTGCCCACCGCCTTTTGCTGTCAGTCGGGCGTAACGAACCCATTTCGATTGCAAGTAAACTGTATTTGTTGGAAAACATAGAATGAAGTGCCGGTGATGAATGACATTCTAACTTACCGCGGTTGTGCTCATGGTGTTTCCAGTTGCCAGTTTGGATAAAGATTAGGGGTTTCTAGTTCCGCAGGAAAACTAAATGTACGCACTAGTGACCAATCAGTCCCAAAGTTTGCATGACAGATACACGGTGCTCTACATTGGCCACGGCACAATAAATTTCCTTCGAACTTAATCGATTAAAATTGATTTGCCCAATATTAAAAGCGTCCGGTTGTCTAACAATTGCCCGAACGAATAACACCGATCCCGGTATCCTGAGATTTTTTGTGCCAGTAGACAATTCAGATTTGTTTAACTCAGCAGATCTTTGAGAATTTGTTGTGTTATAGAATGCGGATTCGTCGACAACATTCTGAGGCGTCAACGGTTGCCAAACAAGATCACTATCTTTGAGAAGAAACCGATTTACTTATCGGTACTTCTCAGGGGTGATAGAACTGCAGAGATGGTGAGACGTAAACTGAGTACAGTTGCAGAAAAGGCTTTCCCGCAACAAAACTGCGCATCGTGTTCATCTCCAGGCCACTTTTATGCTTTCAACTCAAGGATAATTTGCCTGTTTCTGCCGTCTCGTTCTGTGTTTACTTGTTTAACTGTTTCTGTGGGACAAGGTATATTGGACGCACAAGCAGACAATTGTCTGAACGAGTCCATGAGCATCACCCAGTCTGGCTGAATATTGGAGTAATCAAGGCCATTGACAGCTCGATCGTTTCACACCTGACGGAATCAAACCACGTGGTTAAGATGACCGAGGCGTTTCGATTCCTCTACTTAGTTCGCAGTCGTCGATCTAAGAGTATTAGAAGTCGCATTCTGGTCAGAGCGGAAGCGATCGGAATTCGCTTAAATAATCGCCCCCCCCCCCCCCTAGGCTCCCAAAAACAATTCGTAAGAACACACTCGGTCCTCCATGGCCAACACACCACACGACACAGCTATCTCACCACCCACCCCTAATGACCCAAACCAAAGGGTCAAAATGTGAGCAACATCCGGTCATGCAACTGGAATGTCGATGATTTCTTTTCCAACTTGTCACGATTTCTCCCCCATCTCCCTTCTGAACATTTTGACATAAATTGCGATGTGTTAGCCTGTAAAAGAATCAACACCAACGGGCTTATTTGCCACTCTGTTTTCTTACAACACGGTAACCGTTTGGAAACCTTTTTCATCATCCATTGTGATATGTAAGGCTGGTGACTGTAGGTGCACCGGTGGACAACGAAGCTGGAAATGCTTTTTTCGTTTGCGCACAGCTAATTAGTCGTTTGGGTTTCGTGCCGTAGAGTGAGAGAATGTGCATCTTAATCACCACCAATCAGGATGGCTCACGTCGCGATAACAGATGCGCCAGTAGTATTTCATGTGGGTCTGCGGTGCTCATATAGTGCGCGTTCCTGTTGTTTTGGATGATTCAGTTAATCTGAGGACTGAAACGTTTATTTGTATACGATTATATGTGGTCGTCTGATAAACTCTCACTCTCTTTGTCAGGTAACATTATCAAGATCGTGGATAGCTGTCGAATCAGTATTCTTCTTCTCCGACTAGAGCGGGATCGTGTGACTGCTAAATTCCACCCTTAAAGTTGAACCGATTACTCTTGGCTGAAATACACCTCAACTCGGAACCAGGACATGGATTGTCCGGCACCAACTGTCTGTGCATTTATCTGATGTGGAATCGTTTCGAACTGATGTCATGCGTAGCATACGTCTGGTATTTCCTGGTTTTTCAACACATTTTGTTAGTGTGAGCTTGTCAAACTGCATGGTTACCCAATAAATGATCTCATCTAAATTATCCATGAATTGGTCTTTCTAATGATTGCAAAACCTGGTTAATAGGAACAGAAACAAAACACTTACTCTCTAAGCAATGGACTACAGCTTTTCGGTTTATGNGGGGGGGGGGGTGACGGAGATATCGAACTGGTTTTTCGAGTTAGAACCTCTCTCATTGTTTCTCACAAATTGTCACAAGTAAGAATTCATCCCATCGGATGCTCTACATTACCGAACTCCCCCATCCCCGACACCCCGCACCTGATTCATCCGCTTTCGCAAAGGTCACCTGTCAATTGCCTGAATCCATTCTAGCCTGATTTCGCGACTCTCATGGGATCACACAAATCCACCGTTCATAGGACGTATAATGTGCTATAAATACAATCGCTTCCCAGTAAAGTCAGTCCTGTCATTACTATCTTAAATTGACTGATTTGTTGCCCCAAATTACAAGTCCTCAGTTGGGTGTCAGAAGTTTACAGACTACCAAGCGGCCAAATTAAGCACAATAAGCGCAATGAGAAAATCGGAATACTGTTTCACAGTGTGTAGACGGGATAACGCAGTCTGATCGGCTCGCAGTGAACCTGAGAATATGCCAAGAGATTTTGATGCATCAGTTGGTACAGATGAGGTCGTAAATAATTGATGAAGAAATCAGAAGAAAATATATGCATTGTACAAGAGGGGAGAGATGTTGATAGAGAATGAATGACCCCAGGCGGGAAGGTATGTTAGTGAAATAAGTGTTTACAATTTACTACGAGACAGTTACCCGTTATGCCTAAGGTAACGGCATCGTTTGAACCAGGTGACCTTGCCTGCCAAGCTGAGATAGCGTTGTCCTAAGTACCATGGTTTCTGTAACTATTATGTGGCTCTTTGTTTCTGTATGGAAACTGGGGAACATGGTCTTCGGGCTGATCCGCTGTCCACTGCAAACCAGGTGATGCAAGATTGAGCATATTCAACTTTCTTACAGTTCCATTTTGAGAGATCGGCTGAATGGTGTTCAGATATTTCCACAGACGAAAGGCTTGTTCCTGCGAACAGTATAATCAGCCCTACAAATTCACGTAAAATGATGTGAAGCAAAAAATTGATACGGATTGGGCGGTTAACTCGTAACCTTTGACTCCACTTTGAAGTTTTGTCGAATNTAAATTGTTATGCGTATCCGTGTTCGCGGTGAAGATCTCCTGAATGGGTTAGGTAGTTATCTGTGGTGTATCTTCGGCAATTCATGCAATGCCGGTTATTGCGAGCCACGCTAAATCAGCTTTGAAGTTACAGTTATCCGAAACAGGCAACTTTCATATTTTTGTCAATTTTGGTTCAGATTTCCCCCTCCCTCTTTACCTGTAGTTGCTAAAAATAGTACTCAGCTTATTTCAGTAGTACTCTGATAGGTTCATCATCCCCCTTCCTGCTCGCTCTTTTATCCTACTCCGACGGAATTTCCTTCCAGTTTGTTTTCATTTGTACACTGAAATCATCTGTCTGGTGTTTAATCGATGCTCTGATTTTGAACGGATTGTCGTCTCACCACACATCAGACAGTCGCGGATTAATTCGGACTTCAAACGATCTATCGATTACAAAATGAATGCTACTCTTTTGAAGATATTGCTGAGGAGCTTCATTGATCTGCATGACTTTGTGGAACACCAAATTTAGACAGAGTTTTATCCACACAAGTCCCCATAACTGTGGGTTGTCTGTACCACTATCTGATATTGCTGTGTAGGATACAAAATCCTTGCCCCTGAAAATGTGCGCTAATAGAATTTCATTAGGCCAGTCCATTATTACTTTTCTATTCTTATTTGCCCTGATACCGTTTACCAGTCCGCCGGTTCAATATAAGCTTCATCATACAAATTCCTTGAGCCATCTCCCTTGGAAGTATGGGATTTCCCTCGATGCAGCCTTGTGTTTGTCGACCCGATGACGCATTTCGCCAATGTTTAACCGCGCTGGATCGAGTTGGGTAAACCCGCACCAGCTCTTTGTCTTGACATGAAACAGACACAATGTGGTCTAGTAGATCTTATAATTTGAAATTGTTTTATCCGTGACTCATTTATAGAATCCACTTTGGAGTGTACTTGTGAGAATCCCCGATCTTTGGAACATTCTAGTCAATCTAGGAGAACACTGTGGCGAGTCAGACCTCCGAGATGACGCCGGCGAAGCACCTACGCTTTCTAGTTTCGGGACATTAAACCTTAAACCATCAGTATCGATCAGTCAACTGTCAAGCAGTGCAACCAGGCGTGTGACTCGAAGAACGGGAACGGTGGTTCGTTGATATTCGTTTGGCCAGTGAAAGTTCTATTTGCACATTATTTAATCTCATTGATTTCTCTCCATGAATGAACCGCTACTGCTCTGACCTTTGTCCTGCGCCTCGATGAACCAAGATTCCAGTGTACGATTGTTAGTGATTTTGTGCTTCAGTTGCTGATATGATTCGCGATCCGTAATCCGTACCTACTTCGATTACTAAACACTTGCACATATCTAATTGGAGTAATAACTAGTTTATTAGATGTAACAATTTGTTATTGAACAGATTGTGTTGTATAAAAGCACACGTGTCAGATGTTTGAGGTTGTGCGAACTAATTGGGACCAAATTCCTCAGCAGAATAATGCAAAAAATTTATGGGTTTAGCTAACTTGGAAGCTTTGCATAGCCGAGGAATCGAGCTGGTCAAAACAGCAGCATGGAGGTTGTGATTTCCAACCGAACTGTAATGGTAGTAGAAGTAGTAGTAGTGAAGTTACGCACAGAATCCAGGACACGAACTACGCAATAGGAATCACGGAACACGAATTAGAAAACCGATGGCACTGGACCGCAATGGCTCGAACTCGTAATAACCCGCAGGATCGAGACGCGAGGAAAAAGGCCACAAGACAGGCGAATCACAAAGTCGTTTATTGAAGGAAATGAAAGTGAATATATTTGTACACAAGAAAAGATCATTGGCTACCTTAGTTCCACCAATAATATTGCATCACATCTTGCGTCACATTGCTCTTCTCTGCATTGTATCTGATTGGCTGGAACGGTCCACCAATGACGTGTATCCGGAGGCTGTGCACGTGCTACTGGCATCAGCACTCAAGGGCAGGCGTGATCTTGTAGATCCGAATAACCACACCAACCCATCCATCCAGTTCCCACAAATCTTTATTTCTTTAAAAGTCTGTGAATTGTCTCAGTCCAATTCCTGAGCTGTTGGCTTTTTATTTGTATACTTAATAAATGTAAAAGAAGTAAATAATCTCATCATTGTTATTGGTTGAATCCACAGGCTACAACGATCCGCGCAGAGTGACGAGTAAAATAAGAAGAATAAGGTGTCTTTTACCAAGCGGGTTTCTTTTACGAAACGGTACTGAAATGCCAATGAAAATACCGAAAAATCTGCCTACCTAAAACTGTAACATTATCCGTTATTTTATCACATACACACGTGTGGGTTAGGCGACAAGCGAAGGATTAAACCAAACGATATCAAACAGGAAAACATGCAGCACCGGTGGTCCACTCTAAGGAGTGACCTAGGGGGAACCAAAAGGAATGCGGTGGTTGTGAATGTAAGTCATTAAGATACGTTGTAAAGTGGCAATACGGTAAACCCGAGTGGGTGGGTGCGGGTGTGTGTGTGTGTGTGAATAGGTGTCAAGGTCAGGTACGGATCTATGAGGCACATGAGCATGACAACATAAAGGGCAATGCAGTGGATCAAACATGCGAATAGTGTCACCGGCTTGGAAAGCAGTTTTGGACAAGGAACAAGAGGGAGGATGCAAGACAGGGGTAATGTAGGAAGAACAAAAACAGAATAGTAGTGCATGTGTGTGCACGTGAAAGTTCAACTTATGGCATAATGGATCTAACTTCATCAGTATTCCCTGATTGCAAGCCTAGAGACTCCATCTTCTGAGGAAATCTCTTGCTATCATCTCTTCATGGTTTTCCGTTCAACAGTTTTCCTGTTCTGTTGAACATTTTACAGAAACAGTTATGCTGATTCTCAATCTATGCTGTCCTATGGAGACAGTTTTTGCTCGAACTGGCACAATATGCTGTTCGCGGTTAAAAGCTCTTAGAAGACAAAAAGAACTAGCGTTCAAGATACATCAAACGGTCACTGTCAAACAACTCACACTGCAAATCAGGGGACAGATCAAAAAACTGAATGCTTCATTTGCAATGCAAGCTCTGGGAACTGCAGATGGACGACGGTCAGATTGCTTTGCGGACAGAAGAAACAGACAACAAACAAAATTATTGACGTGGACAGCCTGAATGCTGTATTCGTTTATCCTTTGAATGATCTGTTTCCGTACCCCACAGATCACCTATCTACCATAGACCCGGTCCCCCATGAGGAGATCTATCATTTTCTCAAAAGTATGCAAATAACGAACTCAGTCGGCCCCGATGGTCTATCTTCGTCATTGCTCAAATATGGCGCCAGCTCAGTCACAGAGATGTTTGCGTCCCTTGCTAACCAACCATTTACACATGTTCGATTCCGGATTCCTGGAAACCGTTCATCATTGTTCCAATTTCTAAACCCTCTTCATTTAGCATTTTATCTAAACGCTCTCGTCCTATCGCCATCACCTCCTCTGGACTTCAACTTGCAGAGCGCTCTATTCTTACACGCTTGCAGTCTGGCATTACCATTCCTAATTACTCCCTTCGGTTTGCGTACAAGCCGAATAGATGCACTTCGGATGCTGTCTCTTCAATGATGCACTTTATTTGCAAATCTTTAGATGAGTCTCAAAAGTCAGTTCGTTGTGTTTTTCTTGACTATTCTTCCGTTTTCGATTTCGTTCCTCGATATTTCCTTCTGCAAAAGTTACAGTCATTCGATTGCCATTCCAACTTATTATCATAGTTGAAAGATTATTTCAGAGGAAGAATTCAAAAACGGAAGCAGACGGCACTATTTAAAAACCGTTAGTGAAGAATTCTGGTGTCCTTCAGGCCGCTGTGCTCTCTCCCTTCGTTCATCAGTGACTTACCCTCAATCCCACCAACTAAGACCTTTAAGTATACAGATGATATTGTCTTACGTCAAGCCATTTCAAATCAATCGAATATGGAATCATTTCCCGAACATTTGCTACAATCATTCTCGAATCCATCCGGCCTCCGATTGAATACTTCTAAATGCTTTGAAGATATCTTTAGTCTTTTCCGATCCGATTATTCCTTGGAACCCTCAGTCATCAATTCCGTACCCGTCACCAGACTACATACCACAAAATACCTATGAGTGACTATAAATAGCAATCTACGGTAGTCCACTCACGTGTTAGCTTGTGTTGGTAGACTACGTCGCTTATCTTTTCAAATACGCAAGCTACGACAATTCTGAGTGAAGCATGAAACTGTATTATCCTTTATTTATCAGTGCATTTTTCCTGTCATACTTCATTCTCCACCTGTTATTTCTCCTGGACTATTTAAAAAGTATTTCATCACTCTTCTTCGCGGTTTGGTAATTATCAACCGTGATTCCCCTATTCCTTTAAACACTTTGATAAACAAAAATTGTGTAATTAGCATTTCCCTTCATGTGAGAATTTCGCTCATAAGATACTCAATGACACCAGTCATCCGTTCAATTCCGATCTGTCTGCTTGCCGTTCCCACGCGCTACAACCCGATCCAATTTTGTCTGCTTGCCTTTCCGCATAAACATCCATCGCAACCGAACGGTTCCCTATCTCGCTGGTATTCTCACTGACACGATGAAGATCCGTAACGAACTAATCTTAGATCTACAAAGATGAACACCTATTTAGGTTTATCAATGTTGTATACGAATTTTAATTACATTTTGTATCCCATTGTAATGTTCAATGTTGAATGTTCTTCAATTAGAGGCAGAGAGTAATTGCCCGTATGAGCCTCATCACCACAGACTCGAAGATCTCATTCATGATAGATCTGCATACCACATTGTTCGCAGGACGCTGTCGAGCTTCCTCTTGAACACCTTATCATTGACCTCTTCCACCACGTAACGATAAACAAATGAAATGTAGGCACAGTTGCGTGCACAAGTCATCTATAGTACAATAATACAATACTCTACAATCAAATCCATGATTGCCACGCTCATCATGTTGATCGGTGTTGAACAGCTGGTGAGTTAGAATCGATTGCGTAAGTTCGCTTCTGCATCGAGAACGTTTAGTATCTGCATGCTGCTTCAACACCCAATCACCAACTTGCTCTAGACATCACAAGTGTTTATTCTGGAACCGAAATATATGCTCTCCGATTGGAATCAGGCACATAGAGACAATTATCACTTTTTACTGATTCGGGGAGTTTCAGTAGACAGTCTGGCTGTTCAAATTAACCAAAATGTACTTCATAATGGCCCAACGAATTCGAAAAGTACATTTAACAAAGTCTAAATGTATCTATTCGAGCAAAAAAGGGAAAATCGATACTAGAAGAACCTGAATTCCAGTTGCTTTGTACCCTAGCTGTGAAAGACAATGTTTATTTTCATTCACCTGTGCTGGAACGAGAGCATTAGATCTGATTAAGTGTCGACAAATGCGGAGGATCTTATCACACATTTATCAATGGCATCCTCAAGTTGATTCAGAGTAGCTCCTCGATGGAGATTGGAACTGAAAATTTATATTTCACCATCTGGTAATTTGGGTGCGTGTTTGAACTTGTGTAATAGCATGGAGTCGTGGAAATCGAAAGCATGTCAATCATTCTGTAGAGTGCTGAATAGAAGTGAAAAATGTGATGGCAATAATCGATCATGGTAATCACAAAATCAGTGAAAAACCAACTATTTTCCTTGNTTCCTTGGGCCTGACTCTTCAATACACGCATCGAATCGAGCTTCTATTGCAATTTTAGCTTAGACACCAAGGGTTAATCGTATCTTCGACGTGCGAGCTGGTCCCACGAGACATCATGTTTGTTTATACTTATTGTTTCCCATTTAATTGGGACTACGTAGTACGTTTATTGTAGTAGGTATGCATATCGCCGGTCCGTAGGGCGGTGAGCATGCAGGAGCGGGAAAGACGTAGGCATGTAGACATGTAAGCCAACACACGGCTCATGAGTCACGTGACATCCAAATGTGATCAAGCGGGCCTTTAAACAGTTAACGAATTAATCGAGGCGGAGAGTCCAATACTAACATCGCGTTGGCTGGACCCGATTGATACGGGAGTAGAATTAGTCTGTATGAGGTCAGTGCATGCGGTTGTGGTAGTGGGCGGCCTATGTCAATCAATCAATCGATCAACCAATTCAATACGTCCCAAGGCATGTCCCAA
>UZAN01040001.1:70673-86998 GCA_900618425.1 Echinostoma caproni | reverse complement strand
ACCAATTCAATACGTCCCAAGGCATGTCCCAAGGCACAAAAGTGTCATTCAAGTGAAGGCCCAAAGAGTACCAAAGTTTTAATCTGCATAATGAATACATATTCCACCTTATCAATTCGAATGCATAATTGCAAGCGTAGGAGGTGGCAAGCCTTCCTCCTAGCTGCACCCTTCCGGCGAAGGCTCTCCTGGGGGTTAGCACAAACGTTTTGTCCTAACCGCGGATTAACTCACGTACATATCTGTAAACTTGGATAATTTGCACTCAGTCGTCGTACCTGAACCAAAATGTTGATAAATCATTCGTGTGCGTGGATGGTTTTGAATGCTACTGGTAAAACCGAAAGGGATGCAAAATAAACTTGGTTGACGCGTTATCATACACATCATCACACATCGGTGTAGTAAGTTTATTGCCATTTTCAAACCATCCCCTAAAATACGTTGAGTGTTAAGCGTAAGACAGAAGAGTTCAGCTCCGAATCTTGGCACTCCAAAATACATCCCTTGGGAAACCCTCTCTCCTCATAATCCTGTCCCGCATTCACGTTTCCCCATCCACTTTGAAATGGACTGCGTAGTCCAATGACACGATACAGCCATTGTTCGACCGAAGGTGCTTACTCGAGGTGCTGTTTTTCCGGAGTGGTCAAACGACGCCTAAAATGTAAATTGGAACATGCCTACAAACTCAGATATAACAATCATTTATAAGCTAATTGACTTCTAAACTACGGCAGAATACAAACAACTTCGCGCAAATATGTAACTTTCCATGTAAAAAAATTAAGTGTTTAATAACACTGTAGAAATAATCTGTTCTCGTGCATTTCTTCTCCCTTCGGAGAAAAGATGCTACCCAATATGCAAATGATGAAAACGCGATGGAACTCTTAACCGCGGTGAATGTGATATAACTTTGAGAACGAATCGCACAAACAGGTTTGGTTCATATCATCGTTCCGTAATGCAGCCTTTACGGTTGAGCACGGGAGGCTGTCATTTTTACGTGGAGTCCACCAAGTTGACTGTCAGGCAGCATATGCCAGCTTCCCTGGCCACCGAGGATCACTGTCGAGGAAGCTGCTAACTTATCTGCTGTTTCTAACGCAGGGAAACGTTTTCAATTACTCTCATAACCCAAGTGCTGAGCAGTAATTGAATAAATGCGACGGTGGATTCAACCCATCCGCAAACTGCATAAGTGAGGCCTAACCGTGTACCAAGGCCAACATTGAGCGGGACGCTTTTTAAAGGTAACTTCTGTATTTGCACTTCGACAATTATCGAAAATCTGCCTCACCAGTGAAAGAAGTTTCTCAATATCTCGAATTGCACGCAAGGTAGGCCAACAACAAGGCAATAATTAATTGCTTTCAGTCCAACGCAATGGACGGGATGGATATTTAAGTCGTTTGACAGGTGAAGTGAAATACATTGGAAAACTCTATCAACTTTGTTCGGTTTCTTCGTCTGCTCTATTCCCCCTGAATCACTAGTGAAATTGACCTAAAGTGATTCCTACTAGTTGATCAAATCAATACATGCCCTTCTTTCTTCGTGCCCTTGATGAGGGGTTCGCATCTGACAGCCTCAGGTTCAGCTCAAATTGAGCTATCCTATTCCAAACAATGGCTTGGGAAAACTGCCGCTAATTTGCCCGGACTATCTTCCATTTTGATTTTCTGCTGTTTTTCTCATTTGTGTTCGAATTCAACCATCGTCTTGCTGCAATGTGATCGGATTTCTTGCTCTTGCCTGATCTTGCGACGGATAAATTCCGTTGATTAACACATGGATTGGGCTTTTGTTTACATCGAAGGAATTACTCAAATCGTGAAATGCGTCATCCGATCTATGCATCTCTCTCGAATAGATTGTCTCTGGGCTGCAACTATATTTCAAAATCTGTCGGATGTTTCAACTGGTTTCGGTACAGTTAAACTACCTAACATTTATTGAACGAGCAGCACACCTCAAGGTCCAATTTCGAAGAACAATGTTGGGGTTTCTTAGAATATATTTTTAGGCCCTTCATAATAAAAGATTTTACGTGAGTAGTTTGCAGCCGCTTAATTTATCAACTTAATTAAGCCAGTAAATTTTCATTAGTCGGTTTATTCACTATACGCCAAATATAACAACTGTTTAGAATGCGTGTATTGACCAAGATGAATACCCTCATGATACACGAATTATTTATTGGAAGGAATGAACTTCCACACTGCTTTGTGGAGAATACTTTCCAAATCTGAGCTGAAACTTTCGAACCAATACAAGTTTTTTCGCGACATTGAGGTTCGCGCAAATTCAAACTGCGGGGTAAAAGAACTAAGAACACGACAATAAGAGATAAATTTTGGAATAGATATTTATCGATATACTCGTATGATATTGACCACTGAAGTGTGGGAGTGATGTTGCACTAATTCGATCAGTACCTGTATTGACCCACTTTCTAGCACAAATGTGAAACGGGGTTCATGCACGACTTTCGGAGACTCTTCACTACACTCCCAGTTACCAAATCGACGAATTCGAATATAAGCTACCAGCGATTTTGACCAACTGATAAGGCATAACATTGATGGGTCGAGCGACTTCTAATCACCTGCAATTCGCGTTCAAATCTGAGAGATACACCATAGAGACTGTTCAATCCCATCTCATTGCGGTCACTCGTAAACGAAACAACTTTTCGATTCCTTGCATGGTACATTTCTCCATCATTTTTTGACGTTTCACTTGATTCACGGGTTTCTTTTAGAAAACTTGGATGCTGACTTGTTCCACTGTTGTCACTGTCGCAATATTCCAACGATTTGTCAACAGCTGGGTTCGTTCTCTCGCTTGATTCATTCTCTACTTATGTTTAGTATGCAAACTGATGAACAATATCAGTGCCCGGATGATTTCGTCCAAATTCTAACCGTTTTCAACACCCGTGATTTGAATCACGTATTAAACAGTCTTTTCCATGAGCGGAGCTGTCTCCGTGATTCTTATGTCAGTCTCAGTTCAGTCACACCCCGTCACCCCTCCACCCGTGGTCGGTACTTTCTCGGTCTATCAATTAAGTATGTCAGATTGTTGATGTGCAATCTGTTCATTACCATTCATGCATCTGTACCCACTTTTTAGGAAGGGATTTGGGGCTACACATGAAAAATGCGTATATTTGTATGCCAAATAATTTCAGGCTCGCCTGCACCCTTTTTGCACATTAATTCAACTTCTCAATTGCTTCCATCCATCCCCCAAGGTCACCTTTTGATTTACAGCCCAGCACGCGTGCTCACAAATTATCGACGGTCCCGATGTTTCTTATTGTCCACCGAACTCTTTTGAAAATATCCATATCGAGATGTTTTTAAAAATGAACTTTTTATGTTTTGGCATCATATAATAACATTGTACAACCTTTTTGAATAAATTATAAAATTGGATTACTAGAAAAGAGTGCACATGTATAATAGCCCGTATTTTAACCTGGCAACAGCTTATTTAGATTTTGAAGGTTTTACGTTCTGACCTATTATGCCCAACGTTCCACACGCTTTATTTACTCCGTCCTCTGACTGCACAATTCCGATGTTTTACCGGCGTTTGCCTTTTTGACTTGGTGATGAAATCTGTTGGTTCGCACTGTATAACGCAGAAAGTTGTAGTACTGAATTAGAAATCTAGTTTAATGTCCACTGTTCGCAAAGACGGACTTGATGTGTTGGTCCGTCTGTTTGGTTCGCCACAGTTCCTTCCCTCGTTTGATGTAATGAACACGTTTTGTAGCACTTCTACCCGTTATGCACTGTCAGGTAGTGAGCGGTGCTCGTACTTGAGAATCTTAGAGAGTTGTGGCCCGAGAACTAATTCCGTTCTGTTGGTGCGCGTTCCCTTTCTGTCGGTCAGTGTAGAGGCACGGAGAATAGCTAAGCATTTTGTGACAATTAGTCGGCTAGTTAATCCATGGCGCTGTGTCTTATGCTTGGATCCCCTTCAGGTCTATAGAATAGTAGACACTCGAGTCGGTAGTTGCAACTCCTCCGTTTGAGCTACAAACGCACCATGGCCAACATTTTGAATTCCTGGTTACTCAAAAGTCAACCGCCTTTAAAGCAAATCAATAAATGCAGTGTAAAATATGCACAAGATCAAAATACACAGGTCTGAGTCTGCACATTCGCATGTGAAATACGCTTATTTCGATATTTATTACCCCAGAGCAATATTACCATATAACTCACCCATTAATAATCCGCAAGGAACAGGCTCTGGTAACAGACTATTTTATTCACACGAAGAACCAAGCTTGTCAAATCACACTGAGGTTTGTAATTCAGATCGAAAACCAAATCCATTCAATTGTAGGTCGACTCAGAAGGAATTCTATGAATAATATTCGACAGTGAGCTGCTACGTTTGCCCATTCAATTGCCCATCTTTGGCCGTCTTATTTTCAACATGTGCTGGTGACGGGTCTCATCGTGATAAAGTGGTTAGGATTGATGCAACATATTTACCTGGATCAGAGAAATTACGCTAAACTCTGCGTGTTACAGGTAACCCTGGATATGTTCCCCCGGGACCTGTTCCGCATGCACCATCCTCCAAACAAAACTGTCACAAATACTCATCACCCGGTTCTTGACTTTGCTCTATTACGAACAGATTAGTTTCGGGACATTTCGAGTACATTTATATATCCGTTTCTGATAGAGAGATCGATCGATCTCTTTACCATATTATGTTCATAAGATTTTGTTGTTTTGCATAGTAAACGATACATTGTTCAATCTAACCGCGTCGTTCTCTAGTCAGCACCTTGACGGCTGCATTGATTGATGAAATTATTAAAAATACGAACTGAAATTTAATGGTCCGAATTGCCTAGCAATGGTTCTATTACTGAAACGATCAAGGATTGTAATTGGTCCAATCTGTTAAAGCGATGGATAAATTTAAACGCATCGGCGTTGTGGTTGTTTGGCTCTCCTTTTAGAACTGTGAGTTGCGCATTCGTTTGTTTCGTATTTCTTTTTCATTGTGCAGGTTCTTGTTAGATCGTTTCTATTCTTTCTGAGCTATCACGTATTTGGTGGGTGAGCCGAACTCAGTCGCTCAGAACCGTTAATTCTATGTTTTCGTACCCCTCATCTTTTGTTTATTAAACTCTCTTTTAATTGAGTCATGGATCCATTCATTTGAACCAAAAACAGAACCTAATATTAAGGTTGGCACGAGCAATATTTCATTTGCGACCCCGGTCTCTGGTTTATCTAATCCGTGAATGTCGTATATTCAGATCAAGGTGTAGTTTTGCTTTAGGTTGATAAATTTACGATCAGTAATGATTTCCAAGTTTTGTGACGCAGCTCCCCACATTAATGGCGTTAAATGACGTCAATCCTCTCGATCGGATGCCACCGCCACCGCCAAATTTGTTTGGCGGATCACACGTGGCCGATTCCAACGAATATTTGACAGTANTCGTAACAAAGCGGCTGCTCTACTCATGAACTAAGATGCTGTGACCCATCGGCTTGTAAACCTCCTTTAACATTTTTTCAAGGTCATCAATTCCATTGTGACAATCTTCATCAGGGTTATGTGGAAAGCTTCATGTGCTTGTGCTTTTGACCTGCTGTCCGGTTGTATCGACGTTCACAAATAGCCTATGTCTAGTCCTTTTATAACGCTCATAAAGTATTCATCAAATATTCTACAACCACAAACAAGTCCATTTACAAAGTGACGACAAAATTGGCAATAATATTACACTGCATGATAGTTCACTAGCACTTGGTGAACCCCATCTCTGAAGAAAAAGTTTGCACACACTGACTTCCAAATGCAACCTTCTATCTCTGCAAAACAAGAGCTGCGTTCCACATTTCCTCGGAAGTCAACCTTCTGCTACATGCTTCAGGTATGAAGAACCCGAGTATCATGGCAGAACACCTTGTAATTTGGTGGATTAACTACTCCAAAAATGTGGTCGAAGCTATACTACAGGTTCGTTTGTTTAAGCGTGACTTTGATGGATTTATATCGCAACTGTTTTTACATCCGATATCAGCGTGCATTTGACCGTCCAAAGATTGTGCTATGTAGGCTTGTAGTCAAAATCTACGGTTTGGTCGCCCATAGATTACACCATATGTGTATATGCACGTATACGTTCCAATAAGAAGTACGTGAATGACTTGACATCATTTCCTTGGCACCACACAACCGATTTTGCAGTGATCGTCGCTCGTCAAGGTATACGTATTCGGTAATCTCTCATCAAGCCATTCATATACTTGAGGCCCTGATGTACATTGTTCTCACCGACCTCCATTCAACGACAAAGGGCGTATTTTATTGCAAAATTACTGTTTAATGCAGGCGAAGCGATTCTGATGCCAATCGATCGTCGAAATACTTCTATTCAACAAAATCTTGTTTGAAATTTGATCCAGCCAGAAGACGTTAATGACTTTGTTGGAGTGAATTCGATTTTTACATTTTGACCATCATGCGGGTGTGCTTTAGACCATGTGGCACTTTAGTTCGAACATCTCTGGCATTAGGACGTCCAATTCTATTCATAGATTTCATATACATTTGGATGTCATTGTGCTCGTTTCTTTCTAACGTGGCAGGTTCGTCTGATTGAATGAATGTAACAAACAATTTTAGAAAAATCATTGTATCAGGAAGATTATCAGTCATTTATTGACAAAATTATAACATCTACACAGCACATCAAATCGTTCAAACGCAAATAACATGAGCATTTAATCGAATGTATTTAAATCAACTTTCTTGAATCGATCGCGTGTCAAAAATCGTTGCATAGAGGATATTTCTTGTTTCAGTATTTTTTTACGTAACTTTAGCGCTTTTGTGGCCCGGCCAAGGGGACCTGGAAAATAAGTTATAAGCAACGGAAACCAATCACGGAAAGCTACATATTCATACATTGAAATGTTACTCTTCTTTAAATTTCACTTCTACTAAACAGTCGTTTATAAATGGCACGGCCATGCTGCTTTGAAGCATGCGCTGACAGAAATATACATTGGGAAAATATTCCTGGTTAAAGTGTTTTCACTTGTTGCGCTCATTCAGGACGTGGTGCTTACGGTACGGAACCCCGGACGTGAGTCAGGAAAAGCTATGTAGCAAACAACATTTTCAGGAAGGAAACATTTGTTTTAATTTGATGATGTCACTTGATGATTATGAAAAAGAAATAAACTGTACCCTTTCAAATCACGATGTCCGAATATCAATTTAAGATGTCATGAATGTAGTAGTCAATGCCCGAAGAAGATCTGTCAGACAGTGC
This sequence comes from Echinostoma caproni, assembly GCA_900618425.1. Taxonomy (NCBI): domain Eukaryota; kingdom Metazoa; phylum Platyhelminthes; class Trematoda; order Plagiorchiida; family Echinostomatidae; genus Echinostoma; species Echinostoma caproni. The sequence continues at coordinate 79,665 of UZAN01040001.1, read as the reverse complement.
AGTCGCCACAAGGGACCTGGTGCTTGCCCAGCTAACCCGAGCCAGAGACCACACCTTGTCTATAGCCGCGAGTCTTTCGAGGCCCATTAAAAGTTTGACTGTACAGCAGGCTTGTCATCATCACACTGATGAACTGCATATGACACAAATAGTACAAGGCAATGTGAAACGACGGAGCAATCGCATTGTCGTATCATCCACATAGAAACATGTTATTTTAAATTGGCATTGGGACATCTCAAATTTAAAAAACTATGGTAAGGTTTACAATCAACGAATGGTCATGACGGTCACATATAACGAACGGAAAGGATTTTGCATGTAGGTGTGTGTTTGTGTCCGGGTGCTGGTTTCAGAAGAACTGCAAACCAAACGCATCTCTCTATCTGAACCAGTTCCAAACTTATGCAACGTGTTGACAAAGCCTAAACCATGGGCGATAAAGAATACTATTGCATGTTGTTATCAGTTTGATTATTTGTGGTGATCCTGGCCTATGGGATAACCTAAGTCACGGGGAGACGTGTTAGTTTTTTTGAACAACGAGCCACAGGCCAAATGGGCTGATCAATCAAGAGTTCTGCGGTTCCAATAGAAGCTGTGTGACGACAAAGATACAAGCGAGTCATCACTGGAGACTTGAGAAAACCAATAACATTCCATTGTATATGTTACCCAATTTCATTGATTTTTTCCATTTGATTAACCACATTTTCTGTGATCTTCTTCCTCTGTTACCGTGACTGGAGATTCCAGCTTTCGGTTGTTAGTGCGATTCTGTGCTTTGGTTGCAACGGTGATTCGTGACTCATCATTCATGTTTATTCTCATTTTTGCAATATTCGAAGATGCACAGAGTCATTGTTTATCAGAGAAGTTCACAATTTTGTTTTCTTGTGGACTGCCACATCAAGTAAATGGACCATGAAACCTAACGAGGGTCTTTTCATGGTTGTCCGTGGGGATACTGCAGCCATGTTATGGCAGTACCACTTGAGATATACGGTCTAAAGTTCGAAATTGGTAATTGAAAATATTTTCTCCGTCTATTGGTTCAGTATCGCGCACCCACTCTAGCGCAGTTTAATGAGATTCATACACGTCGAAACTCCGCTTTTTGTTCGATCAAATTCTCCGGTTCTCACTTGTAACCTTGATCAGAGTACTCCAGAACGAGTTATAATCCTATAGATGAGCAACATCAGATGGCCGGAACGAGTTTGAAAAGATAAGTTGCACCCTATTGTGGTTAAGTAAAACATGATGAAAGTACAGCCTCATTAGCCACCGGTAGTCAAGCATACATTGACGGATTCACACTGTGGATGGAACTCAACCACTTGAGAACAGTTTTCCGATTCACGTTTTGTTTTCTCCCCGCACGAAAAAATTTACCCCATAATCGTGCCATATAATCTCTACTATTGTTTAACGTAGAATAAACGTTACAATGGAAATAGCTAATGGTTATTCATCACACTACAAAGCTGATCAATTAAGTCAAATAGACCAATACGTGAAGTAATTGGCGGTTGAGTTAACTTGAAGTGTCGTGCTTGCCTTGAATAGTCATTCCGATTAAGTCAGTTTCGATCGATACATTCTGAATGCTTCCCAGCACTTGGACGATGTATCTATCGTTTTACCTACCTATCCCTTTGATGGTTGATTTCATCCCTAACACACGTCATACATCTTCCAGTTAACTACAACCGAACCAACCACAGAGACAGATCAATGTGGATTAATTTGTTTTTCGATCAGGCTAAACTTACTATCAGGATTCTTCATCGCTGTCCGGGCATCTAGTGAGTACTCAAACACTTCCTGAAATCTGATCGCAGCCTCATTGATCGTTATTTGTGACTTGCCTAAAACCAACACTGATCGGTACAGAGTGAAAAAAGGATGGATAAATATATTCACAGTGAGCACGTCGTGTAAACATATAAAGTCGACGGAATAAATTGGAATGGTAATAACTAATATGATTAGGGATAATGTTGAAATTGTGAAACGTTCACTAGCCTCGGTGGGAAACGAACCTAGGCACAGAAGCCACCTACGCTTTTGTACAGCGCATATATAAAACTCCATTTTTCCAAGGCAAAACGTGAACAATTAACCTTGCCTTAGAAGTTCATTTGGTGGACTCAGGAAAAGTCTAAGGAAAATCTGTCTTTGAAGTCAGCTTGAATGTTACTTGGTGGATGACATATACCTCTTTTAGATAAACGGTTGATTCTAATGTGAAAAAATCAGTGCTATCGGTGTGGTCTCTCAACTCACCTAGTTGAGCGTGCGCTGTAGGCCGCGTCCATGCCTTGGTTCGAATCCGACTGAGGAAACTGAAACTTCCACAACTTCAGCATAAAACTCCAATCTGCCAATTAATATTTTAACGTATTTAGAGATCGCATTTCTATTGAGCTGAAAATACTTTTGTTCCAACTCCAATGATGCCTGGATTTTCATGAGCAACTCTTTATAACACTACACTACTACACGTATAAGGAAAATGAGGCATGCTTTTAGAGACGCTGATCTACAGACACAACTGAACGGCCAATATTATTGTGACCTAAATAGCTCCACTATGAAGGATAAAATTCGTACTGCGTTTTGCAAATTCAATAAACGTTATGAAAATGGTGTCGTTCTGAAGACACAATTTCCAAAGGTTTATAATGAGATTTCGGCAAGAATAGCTCTCTGAAAGAGTAACCAAGGCTTGCCGATATATTACCAACAAAGTTCGATGAATGAATTCAGGTGTTTCCATCATTTACCACTTGATCTTTACAGTAATACAGGATTCATTTGTATCAGTGGTTTTCCGTTCATCGCATGTTCAAATCAGCTTCATGCAAAGTGAATTCCGTTTTTGTGGAGTTTTACTCAAACCAATGATAAAACAAGGTTAATCCTAAGACCATTCGAACTTATTAGTCGATTTAATCGTCATTCGTTCAAACCACTGATAATCTTGAAAACTAACTTTCCAAAAGTTCAATAACTTATGTCCAAAAAAATGAGCTTTCATTTGAGTTTAAGAACCGCAGTATAACTTGAGAACGTACAAACAAAATGTTTATACGGAAAATCAATATTTTTTGGGGTAAAGTCCTATGGCCGAACGCATAAGGAAATTGTCCACTGACTAAGGCAGGAACGTGAAATCGAATTATGTTCCCTATACATCCGACCGTCCCAAACGCCATTCCTTGTCGAGAACAAAATTCGTCAGAATATTGAAATATTTCTCCCTATTGCCAGTATATTCCTTTTTGTAAGGAACGTTGTGGAAATGACGCAAAGCAAAACGTTAATATCAAATACGAATAGTTTTATGTCTAAAATGTGTGATGTTTGGTAGCCTAGATGTATTTCAAATCCATGTGTAGAAGCCGCCTATGCTTGTGTACAGCGCAGACTTTATAAGCTGGGTGGTGAGGTTACATGGATTACATGGATCATTCTATACCCTTTGGATTGCTTTGTGTGATATTATGGCGACCGTGTGAGTTGAAAAATACAATGTGATGGATATTTTATTATTAGAATGTCAAATAAGAATCGGGTTTTGCTTTGCTGCTTTTTAATGCATGAATGTAACATCTCTGCAATGGTTTATTATTTATGATGTTCTTCAACGACAGATTTGAGTACGAAGATGTGCATTGGTATTTTCCGGCCTTAAACATGTAGCTCGTTGAGCCACCTTTTCGCCTTCAATCATCTCCTCATTCTTGTGGCCTCTCCGAAAACCAATGCGGAGTCTTATCTTTATTGTGGTTCTCATGAAACCAACTCCTGGATACTGACAGTTGTCCCTAGGATCCCACAATACCCCGTTTCTGGAGATGAACTGTCTTGACCAGGCATCTTCGACTCTATGACAAGCTACTGAATTTTAAATGATATGGTCTATTGTGTGTGAATGCGCCCATCAACTGGGATCACTGAAAAGCTGTGATGGGGCTATACTCACTGGTGTCGCGTATAGAGTTTGTCTTGACCGTAACTTGAACCCCGAACCTCCGAGTTGACTAACTCACAAGGAGGCTACAAAGGGGGAAACGCCCACTCAATAAGTTTTACTTGATATCTAAATACCAAGGTAGTCGGTGGTTCCATGTTGACCATTTCAGCGGTATTCATGGATGCTTATGAGTTCATTCCCAGGGGCTCAGAGTGCAGTAATTATAATAGGTGTAAGCAGTGTGGGAAGAAACTTTACAACAGCTGTCCCTGCATTTGTCGATAGAACGGCTATCAAATGATCCAAAAACACCAACAATATGAACAATATGGAGCTCCGATGTGCCGAATCACAGTATCGTTTACAGAGATTTATGTGAGATGTGTTTGTCGGTGGTCCACAGTGATAACACTGTCACACCAAAGTGCAATATTTGCTATATGTACCAAAATGTCTCCGGCGGGCAGTGTGTCATAAATGCAGTATACTTGCTCGAATGGGACTGTCTAGCTTTTGATTAGTTTCATTTGTAATAAACAGTCACACTCGACAAATTGCGTTTTTTGGACCCCATTGGACGAGGAGGGAAGACTAAATGAAGCTATTCTCATGCAGAAAATGAACGTTAATGCGTGCAAGGTGTTTGCACCATGTAGGATCGGGCTAAAAAGCGAGAATAAAAATCGTATACGGTATTTGCTGTAGTGAATCATAATATGCAGTCTTTGGTTATATCGTCGACATGGTGTCTTGACGCGACACTTGATCACTCCTAGTCCGATTCAAACTGATGATGTGAGGGATTGTACTGTGGAACACAAGTTCATTCCGTGGGATATAATGTAGAATGTGTGAAGCTCGGGACGCGGTAGTTGGTTTTTTGTCTAGTTTTCCGAGCAGTATGCGTTATTCGCAGACGTTTTTCTGTCAGGTTAGGAAATATCATCGGTGGAACTTCGGGTAATCGCCAGTCCTCGAAATCGCACTGATGTTGTTGCCTAGCCTAGCAACGAAACGTCTGTGAACACCACTTCCGGCTCTAAAAACACCAACACTAATTAATTCTACACGGTCCTGCTTCGATAAAAGGGCGTAGCCATGATCAAACGACGGTGGACAATATTTAACCGCGCACACTCACTTAGCTCATCACCGTCTATCAAAATAAAATTGGACAATGAGGAACCATAAGCGATATCGACATTCAGTCACGATTCAACTGGTTATGCTAGAATAACATGCAAATAGAAATGCTTTTATGAACCCTTTTCATGGATAGCAGTCAGAAAACGCATCCCTGATGCTTGACAAAGTGGAACATAATGTTCTGAATGACAAACCGAAAACACTTGACAGTTGTGTGTTTATTTGAAGGATCATATTTCCAATGAAATACCAGCAGGTAACCATGAGGCATCAACACTGTGATGCAAATTTTACTGATAGTTATTCTTCATTATTCATGTGTTCAGAACGATCGATATGGTGATGCTAAAATTAAATTTTAGGCCAGGTTTGCGCATTATGAAGTTAAACATTATTCCGGTTGTGTAACTGTGACTTGCGTGAGTTAATTTCTGCCCCAAAGTATTTGATTTTTTCTTCACGCAATCGAGCGCACAGTTTACCCGTACGTTTACCCAGTAAGATCAAATTAGAACCCGGTATAATCTGCAAAGTTTTCTGCACAACAAAGACCAGATCCAGGGTCCAATCGTTTATTTATTATTCCATTGTGGATTATATTAGCTTTCTGTCTTTCCACATGGATTATAGACATACTTTTCTCAGGCTTTGTCCGTCATGCCTCCGCGATAATGTTGACAACTAAATCAATCGACCGGAACAATATACGTCACCGTCGATGTGCAGATCGTTATCATCATCTGAGTCATCATCATCATCATCATCATCGTCATCATCCGAGTCATCATCCGAGTCATCATCATCATCATCATCATCGTCATCAGCAGCAGCAGCAGCAGCGGCAGCATCCGAGTCATCAGCATCTGAGTCATCATCGTCATCCGAGTCATAACCATCTGCACACACCCGCAATCCAAACAGCACAACAACAATATATGTAGTGTTCATATTACTTACCCATGGTTGTTCTAGTGCCTGCAAAATAGACAAACACATGGAACGCCGTGTACGCACTAGTTCAACATGAAACATGCAGATTGTTTGTAATGTGTTCACCTTGATCTAACTAATGTGTAGCATGATAACTTCACAAGACTACGATTTCCTACTCACAGTGATCTTCCTTTTTCATTTTACTTCTTTTTATTTAACACAAATATACAATTTTCAGGAAGAGAGAAGCCGTGGAAACAAAGGGCTGCCATTCAACACGCAATGGGGAAAATCAGGCAGTGGTAATGGGATTCAAACACATTCCCCGGGTGATAATTTGGTGACTTTACCACCGGGCTAACACCGTCGGGTGAGTCTTTTCATGTGCGTAATGGAGGATTTGATTGAATTTTAAATGGGAATTCGTCGTGTCTATGGCAAATGAAGCGTGAACTGAAAAGCCATGAAGCCCTGGACAGCTATTTTGACCTGGTTGGGTCTCATCAGCAGTGCGAATCCATCGACCTAACTGGGGATCGAACCCGGGACTTCACGGGCAGAACGCAAGCATGCTACCCACTACCCCACCGATCAGCTGACCAGACCGGGTGAGTCAGTTGATCATTCACATTTAATGGGAGTTTCATTTGTCGCCCGGACCACACTCCAACAAGCCCGTTTTCCCATTTGACCCCAGTGATTTATCCACGCTGTGAAACAGGTTAATCACATCTAAACTAGAAATTGTCGCCTCAAAAGTATGATGGCATTGATCATCGACCAACAAAATTCCGTTCATTGACATATTTCTGATAATTCACGCCTTTGAATTTGCAGGTTTTTATAATGATGGGTCTGTCGGAGCTTTGGGGCCATAGCAAAAATGCAATAATATAGAAATCGTGTAGTCCTGAGGTTAACTATTCATTTTTTTCATTCCCTTGGCTGAAAGTTAGGTATACATTAATGTAGAAAACAAATTGAATGAAAAATAAAACAAAAATTCCCTTATTATTATTGGAAACAAAATAAGGCAATGATAGGTAACCTCTCGGATGGCAAATGTCCCGTTATCACGTGGCATGAAATTGATTTGGTCGAAGGACTCATAAAATCATGGTACGAATAACACTTTCGGAAATCCTGTAGTATTTTAGTCTACACCAATAATTTCAGTGTTGGATTCCTGTGTCACGTTTACTCTTCATGTGTACATATGACAATAGCTGTATACATGCTAAGCTTCAGGGGGAAGCAATTTATTTCTGTGCCTGCCAGCACATTTTGATCATCCAGCATCACCAGGTGTTTCCTCCATTGATCTGAATAACTCTGAAATTACCTTTACGCTACTTTTACCAACCTGGTAAAACCCTTCCAAAGTCAAATATACTTTTGAACACTCCAACGCTTGACAGTTCACAACGAATCTATCCCGTTCGTGCCCTGGTAAACATTAGACTACTGCTGTAAACCTAAAGAACAGTCTAGCTCATCAAATTATGATCATATTTATTCGTCTCCTGGTACGATATGCCATGAGCAACAACAAAAGACAATGCGCATTGATGAACCATTTGATGTACTGGTACTCGTTCCCTATAAATATATTTAGTTTTTATGATTGTGGACTAAACCCCCAAAAGAACAAAGATGATCATACTGTTTAATACAAATTATGAAAGTTTAACTTAATCGACCAGTAGTGAGAAACTCACTTATATCTTTAAACCAGGCCAAGTAATCGTCGAGTATTTCGGTATATGACGACAGGATCGCTATCCTATCTGTAGAGAAAAAGTAAAGTATTTTGGGATAACATGATGGGATAGAAATTGTCTGCGTCACAGATTTAGGCGAATAAGGTGAAGAGAAAATCTCACAAGGGTATCATCGAGCAGATCGATTCCACCAGGGTAAGTGAGTTTAGCGATTGTATCACCTGATTCTCTAAGCAAGCTTGCGCGAGAAAGAAATGAAAAACTTGCATAGCATGTTTTTAAGTAAAGCAGGCGATTGGAGGATACATTTTGTCAAGTAGATTACCATGAAAACGTGAACCGTACAGCTGTTTCGATCTAATTGAACCTCATCAACAGCGTGAATTCATCCAATCAACTGAGGGACCACAGGGGGTGAAAATAGGTAATTACTAATTAGGCTGAATAAGATACTTGTAAAAAGTCTTGGTTGTGTACTATCGCGTATAAGCAAACTTTGACATTTTGATTGGATGTCCACTGTTTGGTTTGCGTTTTCCCCGAGATGTATCATTCTGAACTCGACAGACATATGAAAGAATGGAGAATTAGCATGGCTTACTCGTCGTCGTACGCAGCTGAGGATGCACTGAACTTCGGATCAAGTTACATTGGACAATGATTGCAAATTATAGGATGACAACAGCGTCAGTCATTGTGATTGGGACTTTTTTCAGGTGGGTTTACTGCATCACGGACATCCACATCATGATGGATGATTCGGCTTCACTTTATCGCATTCGCTGTTTGGTTAAAAAACAGTAATTTTTAGTGCTATTTTCGTATATCTCCACCTTATCCTAAATTGTTATCTGCTGGTTCGACGAGCAAATTACACATCTCCAATTTAAGTCGGTTTGACCTAACTGCAGGACCTTGGTCGGAGATTCCCAAGTTATTTTAGGCGTACATTTGAACGCATCGGGATCTGAGAATGCATGATGTCGATTCGACATCTACGTCAATAAAACCCACTGCATGGACAGGCAGAAAGCAGTTGCGTGTCGATGTCCATTCATCGCCTATGATCGTGATCTAACCAAATAAACTATCTTGAAAGGAATCCATGTACATTCGATCACGTGATAACTACCCATCTACAACATACTATTCAGTCCAATTACCTAATATATGACTTAAAACAGTTGGTGTATTTCATGCCAACATGATT
>UZAN01040001.1:50942-69602 GCA_900618425.1 Echinostoma caproni | reverse complement strand
TTGTTCATGTGTATAAAAAATGAGAAACCTATTTGCCAAACAAAGCAATCCGAATCGCACAATTGGTTCATTTCTGGTTATCTATAAAATGGAATCCCACGATCAGGTACTAATCCAATTCTGAACTACAGTTCACCAATTTCCATAAGGAAATTGAAAATAAATAAGAATGAATATTATCATTACAAGACGTACTGCCAGCCACCAAGTCCCCCAATCGTTTGCAGACCAGTTTCCATCTTTTCAGCATCAACTCAAATGAGTGCGTGAAATCGCGAATTTTTTCCCTCGCAGTTTGAGCTTTATTGAACGTGAGCAGGAAGAGAGAAACGGTTTATAAAAGCACGAATTGGATTAGAGTTCGCACACATTCAATTATGGTGCGTAAATCAAAAGAAGTTGGGGGACTCACGGCACACCACGTTCGCGATGCTGAATACCAGCAGAAACAGTAATGTGATCAAAACGTTCATGTTCGACATGAATGCAAAATAATCAATTCATTTTAAACGGCTCCAGTATGGTGGAGAATGAAGTGCACCAATCAAATGCTGGCTTTGACCGATCGATGTCTGAACAGACACCAGTAGTTTTCATCAATACAACGAATCAACAAGGGTTAATGCAAACTGGCAAAGGTTCATGAGTCTTTCGTACAATTTCGGACAATATGTAGGATACAGGATTCTGAAACATATTTCTTAATAAGTTGTATAGAAATGACTGGACAAAATTTTCCCGGAAACACACTACTGGTTTCGCGATCTCTTCCGCTCTTCTGGTATGCGTATCCGGTAATCTTTTGTTAGTTCACTCATAAACATGTACGCAGGAAGTGTATTTCGTCACAATGGCCTCATTTGAAACACGGGATAAATCTTACTTTTCTTTTCAGGGGCAACTCTTTCAGAGCCAATTCAGTAAAGGATCATGAATGAACTAACACACGATTACCAGACACGCATGCCTGATGAGCGGAAAGAACCGCAAAGCCCGTCGTGTGCAGCCAGAGAAATTTGTCCAATCATTAGTATGCTACGTACTACGGAATATTCTATAAAGTCAGCGAAATCGCGCGTGTTGCGGTTAGTAGCATCTAACTCACCCTCATTACATGGAATCATAGTATTGATTCTTCCCTAGACTGGCTCTGAACGAATGGTGCTTCAAAAATAATCAGTGTTCTAAAGGAGGTTATTATAATATATGTATATATATGACAGTTTTGTAAACACCGGTGTTGATTGCTGTTTTGTTAGGTCGGGTAGTATAACTTGATGTTCAGTTGTTCGCCGAGCTGGGTAAGTGTATTGAAAACGTTTCATCACCAATCGAGGTGACATTCTCAATGCAGTTATTGCAGTTAGTGAGTAAGAAATATCATGTAAAAACCAATGCATATGAATTTATCCTCCTAGAATGTGTACTTTACCCAGAATTTCACCTGATTTCCGCTGCTATTCTTTCTCCCTCAACCTCGAATCTCATTTGTGCTCTTGTCGTTTTGACTTTCCTTCACTCTCAAACATGAATCTTCCGGACACCTCAATTAGTTTTGACTCCTAGGTTTTCCGCAGTTTCACTCAACTTATTGGGAATACCCTCACCCACTATCTTTTATCTTCACTCAATTGTATTCTGTTGTCTCCCACTAAGCGTGCAAAATTGACTCGTTCCTCCGCGCCAGACGTTTCTTTCCCTTCATTCACCCCCTCTCACTTTACCCAACTCCGATTCGCCTTTCACTTGAATGATACAATCATTTGTCGGATGTTTAACTGCATCTCTCGTTAATCAAAATCAATCAGTGGCGCTTCGCTCCCATCAACGAAACTTCACTTACCAAATGTTAACCGGAGACACTAAGGGATACGGCGCTGATGCGAAATCAGTGAAATGAATACAGTTAAGTATGTTTGGAATCCTGAAATTCAAAATGGTTCCAAATTGTGTGCGGAGAAGGATCTTAGTTATTTCACCAAAAATGTATTGCTCTTTGTTCTGTTCCTAGTATGTTCTTTCAGACCATGAATGCTTTGACCCCTTGTCCGAAAGTATATACATCTCAAAATAAGTATTAGATGAACAACTGGACAAAAGTGTCCTTAAAGCGGTTTTTACCGCTCGTCATCTATGCGTATCCGGTGATCTTGCCAGTTTATTCATACACAATTACACAATTACCTCATTGGCAACACCGGGGAATTTTGGATGAACATATATGTATATATATATATATTGTATAACTTGTAGTCATCACGATCCAGTAGTCGTTGTATTATCCTTGTATTGTATTGTTGTATTACCCTTATTCTACTTGTAGTATTTGACTTCTGTTCGATTGAGCTTCCAATCCCCTCTCACTTGCCCATTCTCGCAGATAACGTTCTTAACCCACTGGTCACCCACTTCAATTGAATCTCGTCAAATTTCGCCCAACGTAATTCAATTTTCTTTGCTCCTCGAGAACACCATGACTTTGGCTCATGCTCCCATTTACTTATAATACCCTTTACTTTCTTCTTATTCGATTGGTGATGACGATAATAATCATGCTGTTTAAATAACCTAGCCACAAAATAGTTGAGACAGACAAGAAACTGGGTGAACAGGGTTCACCTATCAGTATTGATACATTTTTTCAGACGTTGTATGAATTATGGATTATTTAGTGTTTTGTACTTTTAAACGAAAGGTCCTAATGTGGCAAGAAACAAAAATTCATTCCTGCAGAAAGTTGAAAGAAAATTTAATTCTCGAACCAGTTGAATGACACTGACACGACATTGAGTTGACTCTGCTGCACTCTCACTTGAACGTGAACCAATACGGACAACGCACATGCGTTCTTTTCACTCACGGACGTCTGCCTTTACTTCAGTGGCGAGTTCTCTTTTTGTCGGCACCTGTTTGTCCTGCAAAATTTTCAAATCGACCGACATGGACTACACTGTCAGACGCGCAGACAATCAACTGGCTCCTAAATGCCCTCTTTCAGCCAAGATGATTGGGTCCTTTTTGTATAATATTTATTAATCTGTTCGTACGAATCTCAGTCGGTTGCACTTGTGTTAGCATGTTTCCTACTATTGCTTTTCTAACTACCCTGGTGTAACAACAGCATGTTTCTGTGCACCTGAAACCTTGCCATGAAGCGAACACGCACATCAGTCAAGTGACTCAAACCCATACCGAATCAATTTACATTGTTCTGACCTGTGATTAAGCTTGTTCATGGTCATCAACTTGCTTGGATTAGATTAAATGAGGGAAGCGACAAACACTTTCACCCCTGGGGAAAATTTAGTCACCAGACAGAATTGCTTATCATTTCATCAAGTTCTCTTTTGGCAGTGTGATGTACTCAACCTGTGCTTTGACCAGTGCCCACATGTTGATACCTAATTAGTTTTGTATACCTCTCAAATACCGACCTACCCCTGCACATTAGTTTTATTCCTTCTGATAACTGCGTCGCCAACGTCATTGGTTCAAAGTGTGCCCCTCATGTGTATACTTGGAACCATATTATCGCACACCTTGACGTATTGCTATTCCACTTGTACGCTATTTGTTGTCATTGCACGTGTAAACTGAAGACTCTGTTCCCATGAAGTAGGGATGTTTCTTGGGACTTTCATCACCATGCTCATTGACAGTACGCATCAACTGAGTAGTTCATTAGAAGATTGACGAACGAAATTCAAACAGATTACTTCGATAAAGACCTCGTCCTAAGTGTGACTTGAGATCACAGTATCTGCTCTATCACATATGTAGTGATCCGAAAAGTAGAGCATTTATTTGCTAGGCTGGTGTTTGATCTGCATCCTCCTGTAACACTTCTCATTTATTGCCTAAAAAACCTGGACAAATTTGTTATTTTTCTCATTCGTATGATGTTTCTCTACCGACCTATTTGCAGTAGAATCCACAAACAGCCTCTGAATGCGGGTCTCCACTATATTAGGCCATAGCGACAACCATACAAGTGGCAATGATACTTGTGAAAGGATTAGAGGCACATAGCCGAAGGATGAGTCTGAAGAAACTGGAAATGACCCAATCGCATCACGGAATTTGTATAACCGCTTTATTCCCATGCAGATATTATTCACTCAAAAGTAACTAAAATTGCCTATCAAGTGTTGTGAAACATTGAACATTACTTTCAATTAGAATATAAACGCGGAACCCTACTTCATGCAGCAATTTTCGAAAATCTGGTTTGGTTTTTTTGCCCCTATTATTGGGAATAAGCGCGATTATTACAATTAAACTCACGCTTAAACTGACTTTACCCAACTGGGCAGTATATCTACTGGTTAGGAGGCTATTAAAAATTCTTTGTAATGAAGTAGTTCATCCCCAAAGGATGACGGCAGTCGAGTGTGTTTTGAGCATCACGATGGCAAGTTATTTGTTCTCAAATTTTGACCTGACACAACGCGCTCTGGTTAACTGAAATCGAACTGTGATTGATTCACCGGACAATATTTAACCTTGGAAATCCACGCGGACAGCGCGTGTTGTACCAGAGTTTGTGCAATTTCCGGAACTCTCCCCGTCTCCACAATCCTGTCTCGTGTCGTTAGCAGTCAGCCATGACTAACTCGAATGCTTGCAATAGGAAATTCTACTTCTGTCGATTGCCATAAGTCTTATAGGCGTAATAAGAAACATTCAAGCGCAAAATAATCAAATCATTGTTTAAAAGAGTTTCTAATCATTGGTGAACTACACCAGAGGTCTAATCAAAACACTATTTCACTACTCGGTTATTCCCCCAAGTGGCTTCCTTTGTTCAATATGAAGTGTTCTATTATTGTTCAGAAATTACCGATTGCCTTTGGGCCATTCTTCACGCGCATGAGTGTATGCAATCAGGCAATTGTGGACTCATAATTTCACAGATGAACAGGGTTTTCTTTGATCTTCTTCAATGCCAGTAATCGCACTATGCAGCAATTGAAAAAGTGAAACGTACAGGGAAGTTTCCAAAATGATACAATCCAATGGCATTTTTCATTAGTTGAAATTAGCATTTGGTGCGGATTTTTTGCAACAAGTTCGTGGTTTGTGGGGAACCTGACAAGATACCGAACCATGGAGCACGTGTCAGCCTTGAGGTGTGCCTTTATAAGTTTATAACTACAACCAGTAAATCATTCAGAGATACACTGAATAAGAACAGAATAAAAGGGATGGGAAGAATAATGAAACATCGTCTTCGAGGATGTTTTACAGGCCTTCCGGTAGTGTTCCTTCTCTTGCTATACCAGATGTTCCAATAGATGTACCAACAGAAACTTGGGCGATTGAGAAATGAACTAGTTGTTCTTGTGATGAAGACCGGGGAAGATGACAGGGTACCCGTAAGGCCAGTGTGGCAAAACGTAAGCAAAAACAAAACGCCCTATGAGATGAATATGGATAAAATGTGAATTAGGACGTAGGGAAAACCGGGAGCCTACTGACCTTAAGAAAAAAAAAAGTTGTCGACTTGGTTTGAAGATGGCTTCAAAGTATTTTACAGGGAGGTAATGATCCATCTGGTCATTTTAATATACATAAAGAGTGAAAGACGTTTGAAAAACTGTCATACTTTTAACTTTTCGAAAGTGAAAACATGGAGGGTTCACACTGAGGTTCCCTTTTTGAGATCACTCCGCTGTTTCTACCATATCCTGTTGTAGATTAGTCTGAGGTGGCGCGTTGCGATACGGCAGTCTGAACATTTTATCGTCTGCATACTTAACAAGAAGTGAAGCATAGCTCACAGACATAGAGGACAAGTAAGCGGAAAACAGAAATAAGATAGAATAGCGCTTCATAGTACACCTAGTGGGGAAGGTGGCAATGAAATTGTACTATATGTTTGTATGTGTGTACTACTGAGGTTGAGGAAGTGGTTGGCCAAGAGTTCAATCGTAAGAGATTGAGCATCAACTGAAGAGACGATACTTAGCAGTACTTGCCAATCAATGAGGTTGAAGGTATTGCTGTAGTCTAGAAAACATACGAGAACAGCCATGCGTTTCTCAAAAGAGATGGATAAAGAAATAGGAGAGATAAACAAGTACATCCAGTGTGCCTCGGAAATGCGTGTATACTAACTGATGTGATTCAATAACAGTGATTTATATAGATAGAGTTTTAATCAGGAGCGTCACAAACGACATCAAAATAAGTGAGCTGCAGAAAATGGTGCGAGACGTTGTGGAGCCTTTCTGCTGTACTATGGTGATGGAAACTTCTCTCCAGCAATTGAAAATGCGAAATAAAAGTGTTAAAATTTCACACAGTAAAGGAAGGGGGAGGGGAATGAAGGCAGCACAGTCTTTCGGGATGATTGATGAAGCTCATTCAGGGTCACTGGACTTACAAGGAATAATTCGGGTCATCTTTTGATTATTTTTGGCAAAGAACAACCCGGGCAACAGAATCGGTTATGTTCATGTCACTCCTGTTACGTAGAACGGGGATTGTGGTTTCCTGTTTGATGGAACTCCGATTCACACTGCCAAGTGCGCGGTGTGGGCATGAGAGATTGCCAGGTGTTAAGGTAACCTTTGTTATTAAGCCAACCACAAGCGTACAAAGAGCTGAGTCTGCGAAATACGCCCTTGATGGATTTATGCAAGGTATGAACCTTACTGTGTCAAGCTCCTTTGTACGACGTTGTTTGAAGTGTGGGAAGGATAACCGATTGGGGCGGATATAAATTGTCTCTGGGGCAGAACGAACCTCACAACAAAAGTTTAGATAAGTAGTCATAGGAAAAAGAAGGATTGAAAGAAATGTAAGGTCGGGCGATCGATCATTTCCTCGAGCATCATGAGGTTCAGTGGGGCACGCTGTCTGACTTGAAGCTTGTGATCACGGCTTCGAGCAATGGGTCGGCGGTTGGTTCTACTGAAATGGCAGAGGAAAATCATATCATTAGGGGTTCAAACGTCCCTAACGGGGAGCGGCATGCTAGACAAAGCAGATGACAAAGGTTGACCAGACCCAAATCCAGATTTGCATCATATCTGTTTAGAAAATCGACAATGTTTCGAAAACCTAAAGCGGTTAGAAAATGGTTATCATAGTTAGTAAAGGTACCCCAAGTATTACAAAACGAGATATTTATGTACTCAATCAATTGTTGAAAAATTGTCAATGCCGTTCTAAAGTGAATGTTTTCTTCCCAGTCCTAATTAGACTACTTATGAGTAGGTACTTATGTGCCCTCTCAATTAGAACACAGTTCTTCCGTCCCAGCTGCATATTCCGTTGAAGTGCATCTATATTCAGGTGAAACGTTTAATCAATTTTTCATTACTGGGATTATTATTGTTGAAATTACAAACTTTCATATTCGCATTCACTTGAAAGCTCTGTGAAGGATTTACGCATGAAAATCCACCACCGCTGAGTCGTGAACTGCACTCACACTCTGGGCATCATAGACTAGGAATTATGTATTAATAATGTATGATTCTTTGTTTGAACGAATTCCGTTCATTCACTCTACCTCTCAGCTTCCACATCCAGATTTCATTTACTTATCATATTTTATCTGAAAGCACTCTAATTTTACGTATGTATCAATTTATTCTATAGATAATGTGTATTAAATGATGAACAATCCCTGCACCCTAATTTTTCCCAGTTTACGCTTATTGCCGCATAACTGCCTCGTTCATTTGTCCGATCGGTCGACCGTTTTCCTACTGGTGTTGCTATGACCTTCTACCAACACCTTCTAGTTTTGTTTGTTTCTGCCTACTTTCACCTATGTAGACATTGGGCATTATTTCACTTCGTTACTTGGCCCGAATGTACATTAGTCAAGTTTTCGTGATAGAAGATAGTTAATTTTAAGTTTAATCTCAGGAACAGTTTCATTGAATTGAGAAATTATCACATAACTTAGCAAACTGTATGTAGGCTTGAGAATCAACCCCTGTGGCTGTGACTGTATTCGTTCGGCGCATTGCACGTTTTTCGATCCCCCAAGTAGAAACCACCAGTCGTTGCATGTACCTTCCGTGTTCACACTGACCCAGAGCTGTATCTTGAGTTGTGTCGCGCTCGTGGACGAACGTGGATTTACGCAGATCATCTCAACCTACTCCAAACCAGTAACTAGAATTGTTGGCAAGCTGTGAGTTACAGATAGTACCCAATAGACCGTCCCTGTGAGAAAGTTGACGATAACTCAATCGCCAAAGATGACCACAATAAGTGCAAAAGCGTTCGGTTCAATGATCAACAGGACTAAAAGACAAAGAACAGTGAAGATTATCTTAAAACAAAGAGATACATTTTTCGGAGGCTAGAAATAGAAATGCGTTTCAAGACGACGAAGTACCACCCAAAGTTTGCACTCTAAAGGATTACAAAATCACAGCTGCGGTCTTCATCACATCCTCGTTGGAAATACAAAGCAATACGTTCTGTGTAAATCACATCTTTGTACTACTCTAGTCTTCGTTTTTCTGATTTTCTAACTACATTACTGCGCGTGTCTTAAAATCAATTCACAAAAATGTAGTTTTCTTCTGAAATGAAATGTATTTTTATGGGGTGACTGATCGGAAAACAAACTAACTGACTGCAAAAATTAAAGTTAACTTGTAACTTAAGAATTTATATTCAGAATATCAGTCGACGAATGAAGGGAACATGCACTTTCTTGACAAATGAGTTAAGTTAAACCAAAACGCCACCAGCCACGTGTTATTCCTGAATCCAGCCTTAATATTTTAAATTTGTCGATGCTCTACCAAAGGTGAATTGATGGTTTCGGAAATTAAGCCAAAACTGGTACGATATCCGTCATAAGCAAAGCTCAAATTAAGCTTCTTGAGCAATCCATGCTTCCCGAATCTGAATGCTTTCGAATCTGGTGAGTGAACTCACCTGAGGGCAAAATCATGAGCAAATGGATGCAATAATTAATTAAAACCTATGTGAATTCACAAAAGACAAAGGTTGTATATTACCCCGGTATAGACTGGTTATCACGCTTCAGAATAAAGAGCAGTTAATAATTGCAGTACCCATTTACCTATGGTTTTCCATTGAATAACTTCGGATATACTGCTCTTACACCATAACTGAATGTCTGCAGGTAATGTGCCGGCAGGGACATAAAGTATCACGCGCCACCGACTCTCCTCAATAATATCGAAACAGCCGTTACTCTTTGTCAGGATTCTTGTGCTAATTTTCATCCTTGGTTATCGATCCATCGGTGTGGTGAGTGCTTTTACATGATTCCCGTTCGTTTTGCCCATTTTCTGCTGTAGAATCTCCTGGCATATCCATTTACCAACACTTTTGATTCATGTCTGAAACTTTCATTCATTGCGTCTGGCTCTTTGAAAAGGATAAGCCGGCCTCAGGTATGAGAATGATCGTGATTATGAAGTTCCTTGGGAGTTTGGTACGAGAGATGTCCCCAGCGTCACTCGGCGTTTTTTATATTGAGGACGCACCTCTAGCCTTTGCACAACCAAGTGCAAAGTACAAGGCAGCAGGAAGTAATCCGTCGCCTTGGAAGTGAGAGAGTCAATTGCTTTAGCTATAAAAGGCCAGTCACATCGATTTTTGGTATGACACCATCACTGGGCTTATGTGGCTTTTAAACAGGAGCGAGGTGATCAGGCTGAAAACGACCACACCCTGGTAGTGCCACCGCTGTTTATTTTGGTTATTATGGTTATTTTTTGCGGTATGCCACAACTTATTCACAGCTAATCTTCTTCGTTAAAAGTATCCCCTTATCCACAACCCGGGAACGCGCCTGGTAGCATTCAGCTCTGCCTAACCCGAGGGTATCCATGTCTGATAGTTGATCATGTAGTGCCTTATAATCAAAATTGTGACTAACGGAGACCGGTAAAGGGAAGACCGTCCGCATGACGTCGCATTACATTGTCCAGTTGTAAGCAGGACTATACTATGAATCCTTTACTAAGTCCTTGTCCAATTATGGTGACGGAACCCACCGTAAAACTGGGGCAAGGTATGGTGTGCAATGTATCCGGTTATCAGTGTAACGGATGTGCAGTCAGGCCATCTCATGTACGTGTAATACGCATCCCGAAAGTTGAATATTGCGCAGCTATATAGCCAAAGTTGAAGCAGTTAATCAAACAAAGATACACCAGAATTGTTCATAGTAAGGCTAAACAAAATATTAACCTGAGACAAAAGTGAATTCAGTTCAGAAGGGATGCGGTCCGGGTTACTAATCAATTGGACAGGATACAACTTCACAGTAGACCGGTACGCGAGCAAATATTCAGTCGTGGTGAGATCGGCGCCAGCGGGGTAGGGGGGGTAGGAGAGGAGGAGGAAGAAAAAGGCACACAAACTCTTTATAAGACCTTGGTGTACCAGGTACGAAGGGCTGTTCATGATGTTTGTGGACAGTGAGTGAGAAACGTTTGTATATTGTGAAACAACGGAGTGATACTAAAGGTTACACGAAAGATCTGGACAGCCGCTTACACTCCCCCTTGAGCATACCTGGAAAAATTACACCGCGTTAGTACAGTCCACGGGACAAACTAAGAGGAAAGAGAAAAGAGGCGGATCAAGACTCACTGGGGACGGACGAAGCTTTCAGGCGTAGGATATAAAATGACGATTTTCTGACCCTCTACATACCGAAATAAACTAGTCGGACTAACATAAACTGCGATTACTCAACAGATCGAGAAACCTAACTGCTTATCATGGGGAAGTATTCCAAGAGATTTGCGTAACGGCTCCCTTTGAGAAGCGAAAATAACAGGTCCAGCATTTTGACCGATTGGAAGTTGAGCTATATGCAGTGGAACACTAAACAAGAATGGAACAGTCAAGTTGAAGGGTGAAGGTGAAAGAAGCATCAGAATGAGGAATTCCGACCACAGCATCATCTGCACAATTAATTGTGAGGGAATTTCAGAGTAGACGTAGATGAAATAGAGGTGGAAAATAAAATTCGGAACTCGATTGTACTTATTAGGCCGCCTAGTGGAGAACTTACGGGATGGAATGAACATTCACGTTAACGTGTGAATTGTGATCGATTCTTGAAACAGTAAGTGAGTGACACAATTATGGTGAGACAAAATATTTAACAACTAAGACCTGCCAACACAATTGCAAGCTTCACTGAAATGAAGTAAAGACATATTTTAAATGCTTTCTTGTTTATATCAAGCACTAGAAGACTGTTTAGAAGACGATAAACTAAGGCATTCAGCGTAGAAGGAGAATTGCAATAGATTAAAGGGTTTCGGTCCTGCACATTCAGCTGAGAGGACATTCCCTATAATGAGTTATTTCACAAAGTGCTTCAGTCCAACAGACGTACATGCAATATGACGGAATTTTGAGATTTACCTTTTAAGCGCCGGGCTGATGGAAGTAGCACTCCAGTAGTCAGGTATAATTCCGTTTTCCAAGTAACGGTGGAACAGAGTTGTGGACATTGGTGAAAGTTTGTTCGCGAACTCTTTAGGGATGGTGACCTTCAGTCTATTGCGACTGGGTGATTTATTTGGTTCGTGAATTAATAACTCCTTAAGGACATTCCTCTGTTGTAAGGTGAAGGGTTTTATAGCCATGAAGTGGGTGTCACTGCTGTCGTCAGGCGGATCGCATTCTCTGTAACTACTTTATTTATTCAGTGTAGGACTTAGCTCCCCAACGTCCATAGTTCGACACACGATTGTGGATTGACCACTCAATTGCTGGATGAGGTTACAGGTTACCTAGCAGGACTGTGTAATTGTAGATTCTTTTCAGTTCATGTAGCTTGTCTTCAATAGCAATTGATAAGAATTTTACCCTTTGAAGACATCTGTGTTTTGTATGTCATTTCCTGGTTTCGAANTCGGCAGTCAAAGACTTCCAGAAGACGAATATCTTTCACGCAAAAATTCAGGGTCTCGGAACCATAGAGTAGAACTGACCGCAAACTGCCGCAGAACACGGCATTTCAGTTTCAACGAAACATCCCGTCTGCACCAAAGGTGTTTTATTCCTGCGTAAGCTTCTCGGGTCTTGAAAATGCGGGAGGTTGCTTCATTGACTATACTACCGTCATTGGTAAGACAGCTACCTATGTAGGAGAAACATTTTACCACAGATAATTCTTGGCCATCAATCATCGGTGCCGGGGTAGATGACACCCTGTATCGTAGCATCGATTTTCATTGTGAAAGTGCAAAGTGCATGCGGAAAGGAGTTTCAGAGCTTTAAAGTCGCAAGAGCGATTTTCGCATCCTCCATACATTCAAACAGGGAAACAATGTCGTCAGCATACACTTAAACACACAGCTTTTCTCCCAGCTGCCCATTCGTTGCCTACGTTTTGGAGACCACTAAGTGCATTCTCCAGTATTTCGTCTACGACGAAGTTGAACAAGAATGGCGAAATAGGGCATACTTGACGAGCAGTCCTCCTGGTTTCGAACAATTTACTTAGCCCATCACAGACCCTTACTTTACAATAATTGTGAAGGAAGGAACCGCAATAGTATTACATACTTGTTGCTGCATTCCTTTGCGAAGCAACGACCCCATTAGAGCCTCAAAGTCAACTGAATCGAAGACTCCTATTATCTCTTGAAACACTCCGATTTTTGGCCGGTGACGTGTGACGCAACTCCAGGACTTGCAGCAGAGTGAAGATTTGGTGGATGCAACCGCAACCTAGTTGGAATCCAGCCTGCTGTTCGCGGGTATTCATCTTTCTTAAGAGTGTCAGGTGGCGATATATAACAGAAGTCAACACTTTTGTGATTATCGGAACTAAACTAATCCCATGGTGGTTTGCACCGTCGTTGCGTGGTCCCTCCTTGAAGATCGGGACGATCAACAATTCAATTCAGGACAAAGAGATATTCTCCTCCGCCCAAATGCTGCTCAGTAGCCTAGTAATCGAGTCGATAAGAGATCCACAGCTCACTTTAAAAAGACTGGGTAGAAGTCCATCCGGTCCGTTAGCCTTCCCTTTCTTTAATGATTGAATGCAGCTTTGTACTTGTATTTTTTCAATGATACCCCCCACGTTTCCCTATATGCTCTCTTACCCATAATGTCTTTTGACCCGGCCCTTATTAGGGTTTCTCCAGTATTCTACTTTGAATTCAATGAGAAAACTTTTGCATTATGGCGACACTATGCGAAAGGGTCAGTCATTGTAATCCAGCAATGACGATTTTCTTTCACAGAGACGTCAGTGTGTTGTCCTACTCAAATCCTTCCCTCCTAACACAATAGCCGAGCTTCTGCTATGACAAACGCTAACAGTGGGTTACACCATACGTTCGCTGGGATTATATTTTGTCNAAATGACATACAAAACACAGATGTCTTCAAAGGGTAAAATTCTTATCAATTGCTATTGAAGACAAGCTACATGAACTGAAAAGAATCTACAATTACACAGTCCTGCTAGGTAACCTGTAACCTCATCCAGCAATTGAGTGGTCAATCCACAATCGTGTGTCGAACTATGGACGTTGGGGAGCTAAGTCCTACACTGAATAAATAAAGTAGTTACAGAGAATGCGATCCGCCTGACGACAGCAGTGACACCCACTTCATGGCTATAAAACCCTTCACCTTACAACAGAGGAATGTCCTTAAGGAGTTATTAATTCACGAACCAAATAAATCACCCAGTCGCAATAGACTGAAGGTCACCATCCCTAAAGAGTTCGCGAACAAACTTTCACCAATGTCCACAACTCTGTTCCACCGTTACTTGGAAAACGGAATTATACCTGACTACTGGAGTGCTACTTCCATCAGCCCGGCGCTTAAAAGGTAAATCTCAAAATTCCGTCATATTGCATGTACGTCTGTTGGACTGAAGCACTTTGTGAAATAACTCATTATAGGGAATGTCCTCTCAGCTGAATGTGCAGGACCGAAACCCTTTAATCTATTGCAATTCTCCTTCTACGCTGAATGCCTTAGTTTATCGTCTTCTAAACAGTCTTCTAGTGCTTGATATAAACAAGAAAGCATTTAAAATATGTCTTTACTTCATTTCAGTGAAGCTTGCAATTGGTCTGAAAATATCGGCCATTAAACATGAAAGTTTATCCTCGAAAGTTAACCTTGAGGCGTGCGGCTCGTCGAATAAGCGTCTTGTATTGGTAACATACCCGAACCCGATGAAACATCTAAAGGATTTTGGCCTAGAATTGAAGCCGAGAGGCAACTCAATCGAGAGACTCATAAATCTGATGACAAATATAATGTCTTGTGGTAGCGCTTCCATGTGAACATAAGTCCAATTTGTTGCATACACAACTACATTTCCACATCAAGACATAAACCGAGATGCAGAAAACCGATCATATTAAAGCAAGACGATAGTTGTATCTGATCCAAGTAGACCAGAGTTGCACAAAACCACTCTAGCGGATAGTTCGTTCTGATAACCCAATTTTCCTCACGCTTTCATTTGGAAAATGATGGGCCAATTTAAAGTGCAACTAGGGGCCACTTGATATGTAACCATTAGTGAACACCCAACAAAGCAGATCACGTATTGATTTTACTAACAAATCCAAATCGCGTCGCCCATCGATTTGGCAATGGGTTTGTTTCATTGGTGGTCAACGCGTATTTCAGCATGCGGTGAATGCTGATGCACTGTGCTATTTTTCCAATGGATTCAGTTTTACCCACCAGAAGAAGTGAACATTCATCCCGCCTAGCGAGTTAGAACGTAAGTAACTACCGAATGCCATGTAATTAGTCTTCTGCACGCACAAACTGGATATCGCAAAATTTCTTGCATAGATAAGGGAGGGTTTTGGTAACTGCTACTCTTTAAATGAATTCGCGGAAGTCATCCTTTTTCACTGATGAAGGTTGGTATACCTTTTTACCTGCGGTTAGTAGCAGGAAACCGTTAGACCTAATTAAGTATCATTTTTTCATATTTATCCACTCTCTGGAGGGGACAAGTTCAATGTCAAATTCATTTACTTCCTACGTAGCAGCTATTAATTTAATCGAAAACTCTCTTCTGTCTCAGAAACAGGGAAAAAATAGCTACCTCGACATTGGCCGTCAGTGATAAGGGTGTGCGGTCTATTAGAGAAAACTTGCAAATTCTATTTGGCAGTCTACTTTTTGAATTTCATGCTAAAGGACTTGCCTGTAGTGTTCAAAAATGAAGAAGGGCAAATGAACATGGATGAGATGAAAGTACAATACCTGTATCAAGTCTAAGAAGTAAATTCTGGTTACGTTTTCTACTGGGACGTTGTCATTGTACAACTGATACACCAGCAGCCATCATCCAGATCGTAAAATCGTACATTTGAATGGTATGCGGATGATGGAAGCAAAGATATGAATGGGTATTATATCAAATATGTTGCCTCTGATGTGGGGCAATATCATTTTCAATCCCGTTAATGAGGCTGGAAGAAACGAAGCATTGGGAGGACCAAATGTGATGAAAATCGAAATGTTGCACGAGTTTGGTCAATACGTATATATGTAAATATATATCTTCCGTTGAAAATAAAAAATCATGTGAGCGAAACGTAGATCGATTCTAAACTGCAAAATGTTTCCAGCAATGAAAACATTCTACAAAATATGAAAAACTATTTCGATGCTCGCCCGACTTTGTAAATCCCGGTGTAACATGAGACGTTTTGGCAAGAAGGGAGATCCATTTTGTTGGAAAATGAATCTGAACTCCCCAGATCGTGCACTCCTCTAGAGGTGACAAATGTAGGTGGCATGAAAATAGTCTACTACACAAATTATCCCAAGCGCTGTGAATGGCGCTGTTTGTAAGAGCGAAAGGAATGTTGCCGAGTTTATCTAACCACTAGATGTTTGAATCTTGTCTCTCCTATTAACCACAGTTGTATGAAAACGAGTCTGCTATTTAGTTGAATTGATTTGGCCTTAGTTTGGAGCTCTACTTCTTCGTACTGGTGAAATTTAATGCAACCAGGAACACGAACAGCTTGAACAAAAATGCAAAGTTTACAAAAATGTACAAGTTGTTCATGTTCGGCTACAACGGTAACCCTTTACCCGAGAGTAGCACATGAGGAAGTTTGATACAAAGCCGAGTTGGCGCATTTAAATGAATGATACAAAATGACGTCCAACTAGGAAGCTTTCTTTCACCCCCACTCCCATCCCAGTTGGACAATCCGGTTGTTTTGGAACAACGAATGAGTATATGACGCATTTCAACCATGAACTGATGAAAACGCGGATTC
The DNA here is from genome assembly GCA_900618425.1 of Echinostoma caproni. Classification (NCBI taxonomy): domain Eukaryota; kingdom Metazoa; phylum Platyhelminthes; class Trematoda; order Plagiorchiida; family Echinostomatidae; genus Echinostoma; species Echinostoma caproni. The sequence goes on along the minus strand of UZAN01040001.1, from coordinate 53,343 downwards.
GAAATATTTTTGTCCCTTACCAGCGCGATTATTCTCAATTGGTGTGTCGGTTATTCATCAACAATAAATTCCGTTCGCGAATACTGGAAAGCACCCATGTTACAAATGTTATTTGTATTGTGCAATAAATCAAATACTCTGACCATTTTGCACTGACGGTTGCCACAAGCGGTATGTCACTCTGGCGTTTACGGCTAACCGTAGTAAACCCCTAACTCTGACGGATTGTTTGTGATCGTACACTGGGTAGCGGAGTTCATCAACGCGGATCGCGATTCCTTCGGAAGTTAAAAGTAAGCGACGTTTGATCTGCTGTGCTCGCAATACAGTTATTGTTTAGATAGGCCCGACTGGTTAACACATTCTGACGTAATCTTGGCTGTCGACCAACCAAACGATTATTGCTATCACCTGAGCTTATCATACATCCAAATGTACGAGTGTAGTAAGGTGGTGCTCAGCTTGCACTATCGGTTTCGCCTCATTCTCACATTATTCAAAAGTGGATCCGTCAGCAGTTATGTAGATTCAATACAGTAACAACAGAATTGGCGAACCGCTTGACTGTGACATGCCTGTTTCAGATTACATTTTCTTTTTTAAATAATCTAATCCACCTCCACTGATTTCACTTCTTATTTTTAACTCCGCAGTTCGGCACTAGCCTCGTGGATTTTTAAAACTAGGCCGTCTGAGGTGGTGTTCCGAATGCGTTCGATTAAGCATCAGATGGTACGACCAATGTGACTAATACTGCAAGAAGGAAAGGAAGTATTTTTGTGCCAACTTATGTGCCAAATTTACTGGCAACATCGTTTTATCTGTAATAAGAATGCTGGTTTGGAAGTAAAAGTCTTGAGCCCAACAACGACCCTATAATTGCTATTGTCTCAAGTCTAAACAGATCTGTTTTCTGCTATTCTGAAACTGTAATGTCATCGACCAAGCGATAGTGAAATCGAAACTAAACTTTGGTAGCCATGTGTATTGAATCAAGTTGTTTGAGTCAGTGGTGAATGTGAAAACTTGGAGATATTGATCCAAATAGGATGCATATTATGCTGATAATTTTCTGATCAAGTAGCAAGTCAAATAGTACATGTACATCAAATTTGCTCAACTGTGTTCAAATTAAAATTTATCATAAATAGAGTAATATTATCCAAACATAAAACTGTTTATTGTTACTAGTAATATAAGGACAAGGACAGAACAGCAAGCTCATCCAGACACAGTTCTGGAAGCCAGGTCGAGTCAGACTCGTGTGGTATTACTGTACTTCACAATGGAGACGCGATTCAAACAAATCGTGGTCAGACACCATGAGCAACATGGTCTTCAATGATGCTCTTTCAAACAGTGCCATCTGCAACGTTTGAGATTATTGATGCGGCACACAACTTTCACGCTGCCTTACTTTTCTCTGTGTGAAGAATCTGTGGAATAAGGAAACATTGATTGTACAGTATCACCAACTCTATCTGAGCAGAAACGCCTCATATCATACGGTTTAATGGACTACAATTGTTTGACAAATATCTCGGGATATTCTGACTGATGGAAACATGTTGCAGTTGAGAAAAAAGCAGGTTAAAATTACCCTGATTTTGAGTTTCAATGGGAAATTCTTTTGCAAGGACTGTTCAGGAACAGAACTGTTTCATTGGTAAAACTCTCACTTGCACCTATTGTTCACAAGGCTTTCGATTAGTCTACAGTTTAAATCCCGTTCGCAATGAGGTGTATTTTGTCCAGGGCATTACATAACACATGATCAGCATAAGGTGCTTATTTGCCGCAGTTAGAACTTCACGTTTCTTACATTTCAACTACTTCTTCTTTGGAAATTTATGTTCAAATAGTACTTTTTTGACTGAATCTACTCCATCATCACATTTGTATCCATCTTGTGTATAGTTCATATCCACCGAACCACCACAACGAGACTATATCTTGGTGTGGCGTGATGGTTTGCGCAACTCTGTGACCCAACGGGCTACACAGGATGCTTTCTGTCGAGCCAAACCTCTAATTATGCCTGGAATGTCAATGAGTAGAGGTCTGACAAATTCCAGTCTCCTGGCCCTCCAGGTTGAGGGTTCGACGTGAGTTGGGGTCTAAGTCAGTAAAATGTGTTGTAAGAGTAAGCGATCCAAATAAATGGACCTCCAATCCGCCTTAATCACTGCCTTGCAGTTATGTTCTTGTCAGAACAAAAGGCTTCCGTTCAGAACCCTATTCGTTCTCCTGCTTAGAGGCTGGACACCCTGGCAATAGGCGTCCGCTTGGCAGCGATCAGTGAAGTTCGCTCCGCTGTATCTCACTGTACGACTATGATGATGATGATGATGATGATGATGACGATGATGATGATGATGATGATGATGATGATGATGATGAT
>UZAN01040001.1:21400-33031 GCA_900618425.1 Echinostoma caproni | reverse complement strand
TGGACACATTGTCTCATTTCAGTACGTTTCGTTTAACCGGGCGTTTCTAATATATACATATATATATATATATATATATTCAAACAAAAACAAATGAACATCCAAAATTCGGAACCTTTCAGCCGACAGACTCTTTCTCCTGAGAAAATCTATGCTATTATCTTCTCATGGTTTTCCGTTCAATATTCTCCCTGTCCTGTTGAACATTTTACAGGAACAGTTAACGTGATTTTCAATCTATGCTGTCCTATGGAGACAGTTTTTTTCATACTGGCAGAATATGCTCTCCGCAGCTAAAAGCTCTTAGAAGACAAAAAGAACTAGCGTTCAAGATACATCAAACAGCCACAGTCAAACAACCTAAACTGCAAATCAGGGCAGAGATCAAAAGACTGAATGCTTCATTCGCAAAGCAAGTTCTGGGAGCTGGAGATAGAAGACGGCTATGGCAAGGGATCAGAGTGAACGGACAACGAACAAAATTATGTACGTGGACAGCCTCAATGCTGCATTCATTCATCCTTCGAATGATCTCCTGTCTCCGTGCCCCCCAGATCACTTATCTACCACAGACCCGATCACCCATGAGGAGGTCTATCATCTTCTAAAAACTACGAAAACCACGAACGCAGTTGGCTTCAATGGTTTATCTTACGCATTGCTCAAATATGGCGCTGGCTCAGTCACAGAGGTGTTTGCGTCCCTTATTAATCAATCAATTTACATATGTTCGATTCCGGTAACCGTTCATCATTGTTCCCGTTCCTAACTCCTCTCCGTCTATTATTTTATTTAAACGCTTTCGTCCTATCGCCATCACCTCCTCCGGACTTGCAGAGCACGCTATTCTTACCCGCCTGCAATCTGGTATTATTGTTCCCAATGACCCCCTCCAGTGCGTGCAAGCGAAATAGATGCACTTCGGATTCCGTCTCTTAAATGATGCACTTTATTTTCAAATCCTTAGATAGTTCTCAAAAGTCGGCGCGTTGGGTTTTCCTTGACTTTTCCTCGGCTTTCGAGTCCGTTCCACGATATCTTCTCCATTTGGTTGCCCCACCAACTTGTTGTCATGGTTAAAAGAATATTTCACAGGAATGACTCAAGGAACAAAAGCAAACGACAATACTTCAAAACCGTTAGTGAATAATTCTGGAGTCCTTCAGGATGCTGTGCTCTCCCCCTACATATTTTTGACTTCCATCAGTGACACCCTCAATCCCACCAGCCAAGACCTTCAAGTATGCCGATGATGTGATCGTATGTCATGCCATCTCAAACTAATCGGACAGAGAATCATTTTCCAACAGTTGTTGCAAGTGCAATCATTTTTGAACCAATCCAGTCTCAGACTGAATACTTCTAAATGCTTTAAATGCATTTTTAGTCTTTCCCGATCCGAATACCCCCTGGATCCCCTAGTCATTAATTCCTTACCCATCACCAGAAAACATACCACGAAATACCTATGAGTTACCATAGAAAGCCATCTACGGTGGTCTTCTCATGTGCTTGCATGTGTTGGTAGACTGCATCGCTTGTCTTTTTAAATACGCAAGCTACGACAACTTTGTTTCAGGCACGAAACTGTGTTCCTTTGATTATCAATGCATTTTTCCTATCATACTTTATTGTTCGCCCGTTATTTTCCCTGGTCTACTTATAAAGGATTTCATTACTTTACGTAGCGGTTTGGCGATTATTTTCTTATTATTTTCTTATTCCGTTAAATACTCTGCTCACAAAATTGTGTAACTTGCATATCACTTCATGTGAGAACTTTGCTCAAAAGATACTCAATGGCCCCAGTCATCCACTCAATCCCGATTTATCTGCTCGCCGTTTCCACGCTTCAACCCGATGCAATTTTTGCTGTTTGCCCTCCTGCGTAAACATTTACCGCAACTCAACGGTTCCCTATTTGGCTCTTACTCTCACTGACACGGTAAGGATCTGTACCGTACTAATTTGAAACTTACAAAGATGAACACCTATTTAAGTTTTATCATTGCTGTATATTATTTTCACTTCAGTTTTTTTTCCACTGTAACGGTGAACCCATTTTTGATTGAAATGTGGGCGCAGCCGCCTGCACAAGTCATCTATAATACAATAATGCAATACATCACTATCTACCAATCCAAAGGCCTGCAGTTCAAACAGATGTGGTGTGACGCCGTCAATACGGACAGGCCAGTGGCAAGGACCTATTTAACTAACGCTGTTTTCCTCGGCTGTGTTCATCTAAATAATGGGAAGGTCGTAACTACCACACTAAATAAGACCGACTGATTGAATGAATTCATCGGGTGAATGAAGCTAGAGATGAAATGCAAGGAAGTGTTAAACACCTTTTTCACCTGGTGGGGTCCCATTAGCAGTGCTAATCGACCGACAAACGTGGGATCCAACCCGGGACCCCACAGGCAGAATGCCATCGGGCAGCTAATCAGACTGTGTCTGAATACATATGATACAGCTTAGTTGAGCCTTAACTGTGCTGCTAACAGACACTGATCCCTTTTAAGTTTAATTTCAGAAACCATCACATCAAACTAAATCTGGAAAATGATAAGTAGAATTCGGGAACAAGTGCTTTGGTTGACAACGCATTGGTTTCTTTTAATGTTAACAACCATTACACCGAGGGCACAGACCGATATGTGCACCTGCTCTAACGAGTTCATTTTGATCACCATAAGAAACAGGTATATTATGTTTAGTAGCAATGAGGTGTACAATCCGTATTCATTCAGACCCGGTCTTGTCACTGATGGCCGAGTCCGCATTGAAGAAATGTTTGATGAACAAAAAAGTCGATCTTCTTCGCTTTCTTTGTTCAGTTCAGCTGTATTGGTTAAACCGGTTTTCTCAAAGAATCTTTCCATCAATGAAAGTTCTGTCAACTTGGTAACAACGAAATTAATGTGTAGGGATTCTTTTGCATCCAGGGTCAACCCCAGAGAAATACTATGATATCTCTCTATAAGATTCCATCTGCTCTGTTTAATTTGAAAATTATAATGAATGTAAGCCATTAACTAAGCGTTTCTTTGCTGAGAGTGTTAATTTCTTTCCTGCATAATTAGAATGAACTGCCTTTCCGTGTTAACCATGCCGACAAGTGACGCGCAAAGCCTCGGTTCGAACGCGATGAAAACCAACAGGGTCTAATGATATGGCACTATTAATTCGACTCAGTGACAGGAACACCGGACTCCCAAGATGCGATCAGAGCAGGTCACGTGTGCGTGGGTGGTTAGATAATCGATAGATGATCAGCAGTGAACCGGTACAGAACAAGAGTAGAATGTAAGTGTGTCACCCAATAGAAAGGGATGACGGAGGTGACCAGTGATCTTCTGAGGTTGGAGCCATACCGAGTGAACGGGATGTGTATCGGTGCGTCTCCATATATGTATCCTAGACTGAGAAAATTAGGCACTTGCTTACTTATTTAAGAAACAGATTACCGGAACGAGACGAATGTCAACGGGACAAAAAGTAATGATAGATCAGACATTGAAACGGAAGAACAATAACTGGTTATGAAGAAAAGATTCAACACGTCCCCACCAAAGCCAGCTTGTCTTTGCCTAAACTATCCACCTTGGATACCAAGCAGTATCACTGACGGAAACGGGAATGGTAGAATTTACTCTTGCCGCAACCGTGACACTTACAACAGTAAAGTCTTTCCCCTTCTACAGCAGGCACATCCCACGTACAACTCCTCTAACTAAACCCGTCGGACTCATGAAGAATGTTTGCCTTCGATATCGTGTCAACTCAATTCTGTCTTGTATGTATTTGTAGGTGCACATTCATTTGCAGATTAATAGCAACATAGAACGATATGCTCCGGTCCACTTCCGCCCAGGCTTGTCTAATGTGGTCGTTTTCACTCCATTCTGCAAAAGTTATTATACGGAGAAGGTCAAGTTGATTTATGAATATGTTGATTATCGCAAGAACATTTTTCTTCTTTTCCTCTCCAATCTTCTAATCGTCGTGAGTGGTAAGAGACGACAGTGGATTGTGTGCTGCACGTTTGATAAGCACAAGTGTGTGGCGTTACATTCCAATAAAACCTTTTCATGTCCATAAACAGCTATGAGCAACCAAGGCAAGCAAGTTTAGTGTTGGTAGTGATATACCTAGAGCGAAAACCTAGTCAATACCACATTACTTGTGATCATTTTCATCTTGTACCGCACTTTAATCACAGAAGTTATACTACTACTTAAAACCATTTGTTGAGCATTGCATAAAAGATTTTCCTTCTCTCCACAATCCCTTATTCATTGAATTGCCTTTATGAAGAACTGTTCGGAGACCATGGAATATTTTATACTGCACTTCTGACAACAGAAAGTGTGTTATGTTCCATTTTCAATCGTAATGGATAGGTCGATTATTCACCAATTACCACACGAAAACCGGTCGTCCACACAGTGATGGGAGTGGCCTAGTTGACTTGCACAATTCTGTTTCCATTTGAACCATGTCAGTGAAAATCTGTTGATGGACCCATCTCGACTTACACACTTTTTGGCAGTATACGAAGCTTCTCAGTCCAACAAATACTGGATTTGAGGGCAGATCACAACTGAAAAGCTTCAACTCAATCCATCCACAATGACTGAATGAATGAATAATACATAACAATAAATCGTGGAAACGAGTGAGGAAAGGATGATTTGTTCCAACATACACAACAACATGAACCGCAGAATGGTTTCTATTTCTGTGGGACGTAAAAATCTAATGGTCTGTCTTCGATGTATCGTTTTCCCGAAATTGGATAGAATCGCTTTACATTTTTTACTCGTTAAACTAAAAAGCGTTATCCTTTAGAATATAATTGCCACAGAAAGCAGTGTTGTTCTTTTTCAACATGGGTAAACTTCGTGCAGTGACTGGCATTCTCGTGGATATCGTCATCAACGAACATTGTCTAATCACCTAACTTTCTTCTGAACTTTAAGCAGGCAAGTAGTTTCATTTTGAATAGAATTTCCACGAAAAGCTATGTAGTCGACTCTCCATCGAATAATGCTTCACTGCTTCTAGTAGGCCAATGTCGTTGCAGTATACAATCCTCAATGTATTCATTGTTTTGCGCTTACCATAAGTGCCACCCGAGAGCATAGTGAAAAAAACGTCTAGCGGAACGTTCTACCCGTTATTGAGGCATTCTTGGTATAGTAATTTATCGTATTGCAACCGTTTTTTATTTTTACTTCGAAACATTTATCACTCAACCCCGTTCCGTTTAGTTCCGTTCCATTGATTATTGAACTGGACTTATCTTGCGCATCGTCATGAAATTATGAAAGCAAGCCACACCTGGTCAGCGATGCTAAGCCAAGTCAAACAGCAAAGTTGGCTTGCTAACTCAGACTGGTGTTTGTGTCATTCTGGGACCTTGCAAAGAACAGCATGAATGTACTGAACCCATGAATTACATCATACAGACTGCACCACTCCCAGTATTACAAGACAGTGTGGGGAAGTGAAAAGTTTGGTTATTGCGAACAACCGTGAGCGTACCGACAAATTGGCACACATACGACAAAACATCTCATTTGGAACAGGTCATCAAAATTTCCATCATCACAGAGGGTAATTAATGAAGCAGTGGGACGGTCTTTGTCGTTTTTTTATACTTACAATTTTGAACATGGTAATTCTCCTTCAGAGGTCTTGTTCCTTTTTCGACCGCCAGTCACAGCCTTTTCTCACTCCAACCATACTACTCACAGATGAATACTACCTCGCAACACTGGTACATCGTAATGGTTTAAATATATTGATTTATATTTATAGTGATTTTTGGATTTTGCATGGAGTACTAGAGAATAGGAAGTTAAAATACAAGATATACGAAGGTCTAACTATGAGCAAAGCAAGCCTAATTTAGGTGTGGCAAAGAACACAATTAATTACGAATAGACTTGTGTGAAATCGTGCATTCCCTGTTCACCGTGACCGGTAAGATGTGGAATAGTGCTCAGTCATCCAAATTATTGGATGCATGTTTTATATTTTGCACCAAGAATAATTTGTTAGTTCATGAAGGCGTCTTATTCGGGAATGTACAAACAGTCGAAACTATGCCCTCAGACATTTACTCGGTTGTGAGAATAATGGGTATTCGATTCTTTTCATAGAATAACTCCTTCGGGTAAATGAGGCGTGATTTGCAAAGCCAGAAAGCACTGGACAGTTATTTCAGTATGGTTAGGTTTCATCAATAGTGCTAATCCATCGACGCAACCAAGAATCGAACCCGTTGTCTCACAGTTAGAACGCAAATATACTATTCACCCGGCCACGGAGCATTGAAACAGACAGTTTCTCATTTTGAATATACGCGATACGGCACAACTTATCCCCATTTGATTCGATGGACTCGCACTGTTGATGAGACCGAACTCGGTGGAAACAGCTGTTCAGCTCTTCCCAAACTTTCAGCTTGGCCAACGAATTCTTCATATGAATAAATCAAATCCTCCATTACTCTCATACAAGAAATGGTCAGGTTTTGAAAGTTTTCAATCAAGTCATGACTCTGGAGGCTAGTGTTATAATTCCAGAAGGTGGTGCTGGTCGAGGATGATGGTCTATTGATGATTTCAGATGGAACATCACGAATTTGACACATAACACAAAAATCTGATCAGAAACATACCGTCGCAGTTCCTATCCACTCGACAAGTAATGAATGTAGAAATTGATGGCTCTTCTTTGAGACCCAGCAAATTGGGCTGCGTGATCTTGTTGATTTTTGGTCGTTGAAAGTAACCACCAACTATGCTACCTACTAATCACAAGTGAGTAGTATCTTACAACACCAGTACAGAGATGAGTAGGGATAGATACCACCAACAAGGTCGCATAGTTATGTGGTGAGATACCTTGTAAATTCAAAATGAGACAGTCTGAAGAAATTCCCGATGGTCGAGTGGTTAGTATACTTGCGTTCTACGTCTGAGGTTACGGGCTCTATCCCCAGTTGAGTCGATGAATTCGCACTGATGACGAGACCCGATGAGATTAGAGCTTCTCTCCAAACGTTCCCAGCTTTACAGCTCACTGCACCATTTATGCTTTAAAATCATCAATTTATGCGCAGAAATATTACGTCTTCCACGGACTTTACACAGCCAACTCGGTTTAAAAACCAGATGCACTAATATCCCGAGTTTGGACTACGGCATGGAAACTGCCCACCGACAGTGTAATCTTATGTCACATGACATCCCGCAAACTCACGTCACTCCCGATGATCTTGTGGGAACAAAAACATCTAAGTAGGACACTGAGAGCCATTGCCAACCATGGCTCGATAGAAAAGGTTGAATGATAACAGAGAAATCCACGCGCCTCTCATGCGGCCAACCTCAGCACATAAGATTTTGTACTGAGCTTGGATCCACGGCGATACAACATTTTAGAAAGGAAACAGCAAAAACCAGGTCTTAAATTGTCAAACCGCCAGAAGATCTCCCAGAGAATGAGAATAGCATATTTTCACGTATATCTTCAAACTCTGTGATTCATGCAATGTTGCTTGCGGTGAACGTCTCGGTGAGAACGACACAGCGAATGATCCATTGGGTGAAGTACAACCAGTATCTTAAAGTCACTGTAGCATCAATCTATCCAGGTAGATCTTAGGATATCGTTCAGGAACCGTTTAATAGAAGATTGCTAGTCCAACCTTCATGGTCATATTTAACCGGTTGAAAGCCTACCTTAGTTTCCGTAAACCATGATTAAAAAAAGTTGACTATGCAGTCCATGAGTTGCTTTGTTTCGTTCAAGCCCGACATGGCGTTTATTGGAACCCGAATTGGTTTCGTAAGGCAATGGGTTTCCAGAAATCAGAAATGTCCCAGGGTATTAGATAAACAAAACGTTTTGATAACCAATCACGATCCATTCGGGGGTGTGACTCCCAGAGAAAACTGGAGGCGTTTGGGCTCGGAACGAGATCGATAATGTTAGACAAAAACTCCTGACTACACAGACTTTCGACTCACGGACAGACTACAAACCTTTGTGGTATATGAAACTAGTACTGTGCATTAATGGTTTCAAAACTTGCGAATAGTACAGTTCGAAATGCAGAGAACAAGCATGTTCAAAGGGAGGCTGCAAGAAGTATTTATGCACGATATATTTAAGTTTTGTTTTCCTTGTAAACCGCAGACATTTGTAATCTCTCTAACTCCTTGAACTGAACTGGGTTTGATTTTGAGACAAATTTTTTGAGCTATGCTTGTCTTCTTGGCTAACGTTTCCCAGCATTGAACACTAGGCCTTCAAAACAGAGAAATCAACCAGCCTATTATTGACAGCTTGATCACAGACGAGGGCAAGTACAAGGAAGTGTCATGAAACAGACTTATTGTTCTTTCTTTCAAACATCTGAACGATTACAAAGGACGGTGGTCGTATTCAGGATTGTGTAGAGATCACAAGCGCCAGTGTGATTCGGAGTGACGAGAGAATGATGCCAACACTTTACCACAACACACGCCCCTTGGATACCAATCCAATGGGTAGCGCTGACACTCATAAACGGATCCGCCACATCATTCACATAGGTATGGTATCCGTTGTCAGTATGTACGCTTTTTTTCTTTCCAGGTTTTTGCTGAACTTTACCAAAATTCATCGGAAGAGATCTGAGAATACATTTCTTCACCAAATACCCACTGAACCTAAGGAGTATTCCTCCTAAAACGAGGGGATTACCCAGCACTTAACGGTTCGGCACAATAGCTTTCTGTTGCTTCTTCTGTTACTTGTAGTTATCTTATATATGCAGAGTGATTAGCTGAGTTAGGTGTCCCTCTTCCTACGGGTTGGGGTGCAAAAGACTACATACGTTTGTATGCACAGTTGGGCTGTGTACTGTGTGTGATGACCAGAGAGATTTCCTTTCTTTCCCGTCAATAAACATAGGCACCATATAATTCCCTTCACATATTCTCACCTTCAATGTATTATGAGCATAGCAGCTAGTAGTAAAAATGTTTCACTGTAATCCGCGATACTACGATAATGACAAAGAGTGATCTCTTTGGTTTGAAATAAATTCGAACAAAATTGAATCTTTGATACATTATTCCTCGTTATCGAAACGTACGGTTTCCAAACAGATTAAATTTTTCATCCCCACCCAGTCCGTCACTGTAAGGCGACTTGTTTCCGAACGGATATTCTGTGTAACCCAAAATCACTGAAGAAGCCAATATTTCTCTTCATGAGCATTTTTTTGTTAAAAAAGTGCAAATGTTACAAAGGCACACAAATCCACCGACCTTTCGAATCATGCAATCCTTCCGCGAATACGTTTCAAATTATGCCATGGAAAATATTGACAAAGCGAATGTACAGATTGTGTCAATGCTTGTATGCGCACTTGTAGTGTTTTCATGCCCAAACGCAACGGGAGCTGGAACAACGAGGGGAATGATGGTTTACAAGTTGCCTCAACTCCAGGGGCCACCTCAACCACACACACACACACACGAACTGCAAAACCAATTTGACACAACAGACATCCCCGCCTGGATTGTGTTGGTTATAATCAGCACTCACACGTACACCCTGAATTTTTCTCACTAAACGTTTTCTGTTTTTCCGAAACTGCATTTGTGGAAAAATAAATATGTGGTGTTAGTGTGCTATTTCACCTAGACGCATTACGCACATTTGCACACACACACACAACAAACGAGTGTCAACGGTTTACCAAGCAATTTCGCTTCATGAAGTATATCGAGATGTTCAAGTTCAAACTGGATGGTCCTCCTCATTTGATCCGTCTCAAATGCACTCAAGTTACCTTAAAACAGTAATCTACAACAGTAGTATTGTTTTTAAGGCTTCACAGAGGTGAACTCCAGGAGGGAATCAAACTTTATCACCAAAACTAGTTTATATGATCAATAATAACTATCCAGCGGACTGAGCGAATGATACTGACATTCAAAACACACGATGTGGCACTGCTTCTCAGGTCTTTCCAAGGAGTTGTTTTCCCCTCGTGCAATTGGAAAAAATCCGTCCGTCTTAAAAATGGTAAATAGCGTCGCTGTGTGACTAAATTAAAAAGAATTTCTTTGGCCTTTCCCTACAACCCAATTCCTTTGAAATTGCTTAGCAGGATGATAGCTCCGGGCTACTTCATACATCTTCATACTGACGAGGTGGAACTAGTTTTTCTAAAGCCACGAACTAGCTTTTTGTTTCAGTGTGAGCCTGTACTTATAATAAGTATTCTTCTTTCTTTAAATGATCGCTTGATGTGACTAAGAACGATCATCATCTTTTCTGTCCATTCTATCCGGGTCAGTATTGTGACCCCTCCACCTTTCGAAATCACCATCTGTGTGTTTTGTGTCACCGACCTACTCAATCGCGACCAGGGTCGCGCCTGAATTGAAACAAATAAACAGAATGGTTTTGAAATGTTCCGTTGCGTTGAAAGTTAGAAAAAGAAACAGCCTGTCTAGAAGTAAACATTAACGAACATTGGTTAGACGGATAACTGATCATGTCACAATACTGGATAGCATAATCTCGGATCAAGTGATAACGCCGTGAATGACGATTTAGCAACTGATGAGTCAGAAAGGTTGTGAACATCTGGTTTTCAGTGAATCTCGATCTTCTCAACTTGTATCGAATTCGCAACTGCGTTTACCTGAGAGCCGTAGAATGAGAGTTTTACCAATTTCCGATGGCCAACACAATCTTCTCTACTCACTCAGTTAGTTAAACAGTCAGCACATGCCAATGGGTATGCAAGCCCGGTGGCATTCAGTGAGAGAGAGAGAGCTAGTGCATTTGGATCGTAGATTCACAGGTCACCTGAGCTTATTACGAAATCTCCTCACGAGCAAATTTGGCTAACTCGAACGCGTCACTTAGACCACAGAGTGGGATTTTCTTTCTTTCTCTGTTCTACGCTTTTCTAATTGTTCGATATAACCTCGAAACCGTCTAATCAGCACATATGTGTAGCATGGTAGTTGTTCAAACGGGAAAGCGCACATAAATCGACCAGCAAGTCATGTGCGAAATCTGGCCCGAGTTGTAACGAACGATTTAACTCATTTCGGGCTTCTTGAACAGTCATCTCATTTTGGCCCACGATATTGACTGGAACAGAATGAAAGGTGTGTGTGTTACATGAACGAACAAATATCCTCATTTTGTTGGTCCTGTCTATAAATATGATGAGAAAAGCACAAACCATGTCTTGAGTCCCTCCGTGGGGTGTGATTGATATATATATATATGCCCCTTTAAAAGGAGATACAGATATTGTGAATGTTATAGCGCTAATCACACAGCCAGTGCAACTCAAGGATCAAATGACGCAACGCAAGGTTACGCCCTGACTTGAGACTGGATCGAAACCGCATTCAGGACGAAAGGACAACCCCTCTTCTCACACTCTCACCCACCGTTTAACGGCTAACCGAGACGAACACAGTGAGAACTAGGGACAAAAATAGTCGGTGAAGAAGAACACATATAAACGAACGGATAAAATCAGAACATTGTTACTTCACAAGCACTGATGTTGTCACCTCGGCTTGAGATGCA
>UZAN01040000.1:82992-95951 GCA_900618425.1 Echinostoma caproni | reverse complement strand
AATGGTGACATGTCCCGGAATGTCAGCCACACTTAAAAGATTAATTAAGTGGTGCCGATTTTCTCTGTCTCTCTTTTTGGCCTCTGGGTGGAACGGTTCTGGCACCCCCTTGATTAATACATTCCGGTTTCTGCCGGTGGCTACGTTCGACTGTTTAGCGAGCCCCTTCAGAGCCTTTTTAACCCATTCGGTCTTTTGTTTCAGCTCTCTCGTGCCGCGAACTTGTTCTATTTTTTCGTTAATACTAGTCAGCTCCTTATAGAAATCCTGGTCCTGGGTAACTCCCCGCTTCTCCAGTACCGTGACCTCGGCAACAATCGTGGAGCTGTCGATGGATTCACGAGTTTTCCGAATCTCCCGGGTTGCCAACAGCCTACATCTTTGCACGCAGTTGGGGCAGATCCATTTCAAGCAGGGGTTCTCCTCTTCATCTCCCTCTTCCATCTGTCACAGCATTGGGGTATCCCTGGAGCTCACAGCTGCAAGAAACTGGACTAACTGGCACACCGCCGTCAACGTCCTGGAACTGAACTGAACTGAACTAAATACGAACTCGCAGGCGAGTCAGTCCCAGGACATAATACGCTACTACCAGAACACCTCACAGGCGTAGGCCTCCTTACGTCCTGCATTTTGAAATTCGAAATTTAACTTGACTTAAAAATTTGAATTTTGAATTTTTTATTGAACTTATTCTGTTGTTTAAACGACACTTCCAGCGGGCCCTGCAATTCGGCGTGGCGGGTACGTTTCTCCCTTGCGTTCAGTGTCAGTTATGTTTTGGGCTTGTTGCATGAGGCCCCAGTTTGCTGTATCGCAATTTTTAAGCTATGAGAGGTACGTCTTTAAGTCCTGAGTAGTTCACCGGTTAAGACCCAGCGCAGTTTCTGGATCTTGATTATCCTGTTTGTTTTTGATACGGTATGCTGTTGGAAAATTTGGGTGCTCATCACCAGTGAGAGGAGGCAAATATATACAAATGGATAGTGAAGAGAGAAGCCTAGAGGCGAAGGAAGGAGGGGAGGTGGTTTTGCGGTTAGGTTTGTTAGCTTATAACCATGTCGACATCTTGATTTTGTTCAGTTAGGTTGTGCCCATCGGTCCAGCGTGTTGATCGTGAAGACCTGCGGATGATAATATCTGGAAATCACTCCATATGATATTCATCCTGAATGTCTTTAAAATTTTACTGCGCGACGTGAATACTCCTGCTCTGGTAGTTTATTCACAGGTTCGTCAGTTCGTTGCCGACGTTCTGTATAACCAGATTTTTTTTCGGTTCCTGAACATCTCTTTGTAGCAGAGCCTAGATTTTTAGAATGTCAAAACATTCGGGCACCGGTCTTTGGACCCTCTACCTCTTTATCAAACGTCAAAAATGGCACGTTTAAGTGATCATATGACGCCCAGCTCGTCTCGGCCCTAATTTGCGGTCCTTTTTTCGTTGGATTTTTTGGAGGCGAACGGTGATTCAAGTGTCTTTCCATTTTTCACTTCTGGCCACGGTAGTACAGGTTGGGTGTCTTTCAATAGTATCTTCAAAGATCGGAGTTAGCTAGTTCGGATGCGTAGCCAACTTGTGATTGTGTACCTGCGATAAGTCTTATTACACTATCGTTTAGTTTAAGTGCGAACTAGTATTAAATTCTATCGCAAGAGCGAAACTGCTTTATGCTGCTGCGTGAATACTGAAAAGGGTTCCAACGTCCTTGTCAGGATAATTTCTAGTTTCCGGCGAACTGATGGATGCTGAAATACCACTGGTTTCATTGTTTCTATTGTGGATAGATATCCCTTGTTGAGCGAATTTCACTTTTATCAGGTGTTTATCACTAGATAACGATGGTCAGGTTATCGCATCCAACGCAATCCCAACCGAGCTTCTTTTTGTTTGGATTTGCACTCGAATGGGATTCCCTTTTTGAACGACATAATTCATCGCTTGCTCATCTCATTCCGGTGATCCTCGTTCTCGCTAGTAGTTCATTGCAGTCATAGGTTACACTTCACTCAATTGAGTAGGGTCTCCACCACAATCATAACCCGTGGTAATGTCGGATTGTTGACGACCCCGCGGCTTGGGATGTTTATTCACCACCGGATACATCCGGTTTAACCGTAATTGAAAGTGCGTAAGATGCATGGGAGTTGCATTGTGTTCAGTACCAGAGGCAAACGTGAAATCGACAGCTATCGTTCAGTAACTTGCCTAAAACTCGGAACGTCACTTCATTAGTCTGAACGAGCAGTTAAACTAGGCGGATTGATGAAATAAATGTATGCTTGTGATCATCCAGCTATTTCAGATAAATACGTTGCGATATGTTTGGCTTGCCCCCTTTTGTATTCCAGCTTTGTGTACATCTGTCCCTTGGTTTCGTTTTTCAGTCTACAATGACGAAGGGTACTACATCGTTCGGTAAACGGTTGAACAAAACCCACACCCAGTGTCGCCGCTGTGGTCGAAGAGCATTCCACATTCAAAAGAAGAAATGTGCTTCTTGTGGGTACCCCAGTGCTCGGATGCGTGGCTATAACTGGTCAGAGAAAGCACGTCGTCGACGCACAACAGGTACTGGCAGAATGCTGCACCTGAAAAGTGTCCACAGGCGATTTAGACATGGTTTCCGCTCCGGTCCTCCGAAGCCTGTCAAGTCCGGTTAAGTATGGTGAAATAAATATCCGCGGTTGATCTTGTTTCTTTGTTTTCAAAGTTTGGTCATTGGGGCAAATCTGATATCTGGGAGTGCGCGGTTTTCATTTAACGTAACTATTGTGATAAACGGGCGTTGTGCGTAGTGTGATTTTTGCGTAAACGCGAGGCAATTATACTTCAATTTGTGCAAACAGTGGTTCGATAATCTTGTTACAAGCGCCTTTCCACTTGTAACAAGCATTGAAGGTTACCACGTATAACCGAGTATGAAAGGATAAAATCCCGCGATCGGTTGCGGCTAAGGTTGCTACGCCGTTAGCCGTACTGAGGAAGATCAGATGTCAGCGAGGTTGAGGTGTACAACGGCTTTACCAGTTACTCTTGTCGTCCATTCGCATTTCACTCAGTAACCTGGGAGTCGGGGTGTGGGATAAATGTAATTGTTTTGACCTTCACGGTGTACCAATTGATGATGGGCTTCCGACGATTTGACAGACAGTATGCTGTCTCCTTTCCTTGCCATCAAGACAAGAGAAATGACTGTCCCTGAAGATGACCTAAATAAGTATGTTGGCGCAGCCATGACACGTTTTGATGCGATGAATCCGGATTTGAAAACCCGAGTGAGACGGTTGATGAACCCCAATGGAAGCGAAACTCAAAACTGGTGCCCCCGAGTGTATTAGCTGAATGAACTGATGGATGTACGTGAAGGTGGAAAAGGAGAAATGTTCAGTTCAAATATTGCATTTCCCCTAACTCTACCACTCTACTAGCTCTACTGTTAACATATTCCCGTTATCAGTGTTCACGATTAGTGTGTCACTTTCCAGGTTTCGGTATAAGTGCGATACTTGTCTTTCACTAATTCTGATTAAAATCAGTTAGAATGCCATTGAGTAGAGTGGACTGAACCGTTAGTGACACTTGACGGTGAACTTACATCTGTTATGCGGCACGCCGGTGCTGTCTTTTATGGTTTGACTGTGCGTTTCTACGTGTGAGTCGGAAAAGGAACGAAATTATTCTGTAAACAGTACACTGAATTTTATTGAGGCCGTTTCCGATCGCCGCTCTATCCCACTGCGGTCATGTTTCCCGGTGTCACGTCGCGAGGTGCAGGTTGCCGGTTACCATTGTTCAATGTGTTCGTGCCTCGAAATATCCGTGATTGAGGAGTCGAATCAACTGAACTGCAGCACAACCCACTGGCCAAGTTTCCATGTTTTCTCTGCCCGTGGCTTGCCAGCACAATGTGATGGCACCGAGTGACACAGCTGAGCTGCCATTTCTAGGCAATATGTTTGCTAGCGGTCGTTTGTATGTATGTGATTTTCCCGGGTGTAACTCAATTATATCTTCGTCTTTTTGTGCTTTGAGGGACCCTTTCTCCTATGGAAGGTGAGTTCTGCGACACAAGCGAGCACTAACAGTGACTATCGATTTGGGAGCTAATAGAACTCTGAGTATGACTGATGAAGTTGTACCGGGTGAAGTGGAGTCAGCTTGACGACCAGGCACAGGCGCGCTGTTGTTTGTTTCTCTGTTACCGTAGGTTCTGTATCTATTCAACTCCAAGTGAATGCATTCCGTCGCATTCTACTGTGAACCCCACAAAGTGATTAGTGCTTCAGTTGTCACGTCACTGATTGAACCGGGTTTATCAAAATCCGTCCACTCGGAAAGAAAGGATTTCTTCATTGACGAAAAAGTGCTTATTGGGTGAGTTATCTAGGGAGGATGAAAGTCTCGATGGAGTGGAGTTTGACTACTGGTTGAGTGAGCCTTGGACGCGGATGAACAAACCCGACGGTAATTGACCTCGCTCATCCGGGTAAGGGTTCGAATCACGTCAAGATGAATCGATAAATGGATATGGATTGGATGCAAAAAAAGAATTTAATTCCCGAAGGGAACTAGAACTCATCAGATTTACTGAAAATGAGGACATACAGCTAGATACCCCCTGGGGAATTCGAGGAACGGTGACGCGTGTGGAACACAACCTCCGGATGGACTTGTTAGCACCAACGGTTCTGGGGTAATTGCGCACGCTCTGAAGTGGTTTTCGTGTTACTATTTCTTTGATGAAAAAGACCGCGGGTGTTGTAGCACCAACAATAGATCTTAAAATGACAGTGAAATCATTCCAGTTTACGGTCACACGTGATCGGAGTGTATGATGAACAGCCGAAGTTGGTATAATATAGATGTGAATAGAGAAGAATTTTTAATGCAGTGGCTTGATCGTTTTGGAAATTGCCAATGGGCGCACTTGTTTTGGGATGTCTCGTAGGCCTGTGCGATGGTTACAAACCAGCACATTGGGTTTGTACAAATGGGGTAATACATTTTTTTATTGCGAAAGAGGTAAACCCCATAGTCAAAAACCTACGGTGAAGCGGGAAGCATGTGGGAGGGAACATTCGGGTGAGGTCCAGTTTGTTGATCCCGTTATTGAAGAGACTTGGTTGGAAATCCAGAAATGGAGTATTCCACTGTTTCAGTCCTGGGGGAAAAGGGGGACTCAACTAACTGCGAACAAACCTGAATAGGGCGACGGCCTGGTTAAGAACCAGCTGAACGAGAAAAGTACAAGGAAAGGGGGGGACCTCTGAAGCGAGTTCAAGAGTACAGAAAAAACTGATGGTGGAAAGAGATAACAGAGCAACTGCCGTCGATGAGAAAGTGACTAGATTTGAAGTAGAGGACGTTTCGTTGATCAGTCTCATGACAGAGTGGAAAAAAGCCAAGGGTGATCAAGTTAACACCTGGCACGAGGGTATGAAAACCCTAA
The DNA here is from genome assembly GCA_900618425.1 of Echinostoma caproni. Lineage (NCBI taxonomy): Eukaryota > Metazoa > Platyhelminthes > Trematoda > Plagiorchiida > Echinostomatidae > Echinostoma > Echinostoma caproni. The sequence continues at coordinate 90,498 of UZAN01040000.1, read as the reverse complement.
CCAGGAAACTGGGTCGCATAGGTCCTGTTAGGCTCCCTGGTTGGGGACCTCGGGATGATCGTAACCGATGGTTAGAGACACTGAGCGATATGGCTGGGTGTCGTAAACAGTGGCGTTCGTCCATCTCCTCAATTTCTTTGCAACCTTGGTTTAAACAGTGGCGTTCGTGCATCTCCTCACTTTCTTTGCAACCTTAGTCCACTGAACTTCTCCATTTTCTTTTCGAATCCACTTTCAACTCTATTCTTCATCCCAATGGGCAGCCAAAAGACAGCAACCAAAACCGGCGCACGAAAGTGCATGGTTAATGGTTGTTCAAACTGAACTGAAACTCATGACCTTACACTGAACACCTCCAAGAAGAGAGGGCAGAATACGAAGCTCCAGCCCATATTTGACTGCAGTATTCGAGCATTAAGTGGATTTGAGCTTTGTACAAAGGGTGATTGGGTGTAAAGGAGCGTCTGTTGTGGAATATAAAACTAGCGAGCATCATAAGGAGATCAGCAGAAGTTCACGGATAAACCCAGGGGAGACGGGAACTGTGGGACGAGAGGGAGTGAATCAAAATCCATTGGGAAGAATGAGGATAATGTTTAGGAGGGATTGAAGGAAAAATGTTTTGGAAGCATTGAACGAGCATGGTTGGTAGGTCCCCCTGCGGAGACGAGTCCTAGATGGGAGACAAGATGCACCTCAGTGGTCAATGTTGGTAGTGGTCTGGAGGGTGATGGGGTATTTAGGATGTTAAGCAAGATCAGCTGAGTTTCTTCGTGGTTATCGAGTGCGAGTGGCCAGGAATATGATCCGAGAGCCAGTAAGTCCCATGAGAGTGAAAACCGTGCCTGAAAGACGCACGCATTGGGTCGGAATAACAAGGACGGGTAACGGAAAGACGGATTTGGGATCAGAAGAGTCGCTTTGCGATAGGGAAAATAATGACATTTTTCCACGGAGCGGGGAAAGATTTCTGATCAAAGGATGGAAAAAAATGGTGGGGTAGATTAGTGGCCAACCACAAGGCATCCATTTTTAAGATGATGTTTCTAATTCCATCCGGACCGGGTGGTTTACAAACATCCAAACCACGAAGCATTTTGATGGATCTTTCTGTTTGTTATGATAGGTAGAAATAAGTAGCTGAATATGTCGTAGAACGACTGAAGAATACCGTTGTCGGATAAGGTGAAGATGGAAGCACACAGGCAAGCAAAGACTTCTACCTTTTCGTGGGATTCACAAATCATCAAGCCAGAGGAATTATAAATGGGAGGAATTTCGGGTGGTCAATAATCGTTTAGGACCGCTTTGACAATGGACAAGGATATTCAGTTACCGGCGTCAGACGAAGCCAGTTTTGTGGTGAACAAAATGCCCGGGATGGTGAGCAATTAGTTTCTGGGTCGGGTGGGCGGTGTGGAAGACGATCTGCTGAGGCTTAGAAACGTACAGCATGGTTGCAAGTGTGATTAAATCGATCAGGGGATCGTGGTTTACCGTATTTAGAAAAGAGTGGGAAACAAAGATATGCCTTGAGGGGCAATCTCAGTGAAGTTTGGAACATCAGACTGGAGACAACACTCATTCCGAGGATAAAACGCCAGAAAGTCACGAAAACTATCCCCGTTGGCTGAGTTGCAACGCCAAAAGTCGTTTCTGGGGCTAGTTGGTGAAGTGAGGCGAGAGAAATAAGTGAGTTGATCGTTCGATGAGCCAAGAGAGGAGAGGGAAGTGATGCTGGTGGAAGAAGAGAGAATGAATGTGAGAACGAGGTCAATGATGTGGCGGTGGTCACCAATACGATCGGGGATGCGTGTGGGCAAGTCAGATAGTTAACTCAAGTTGTTGACCACAAAACGCGTAGATTTCGTGTCCCATGGATCAAGCGTCTGATGGATGCTTCAGCCGTTCCTTGTTGTGGACATTGAAATCTCCTGCAACGGTAATTTGGCTGCTGGGGTATTCCGCCATCGATTTCTCAGTGTTGGAAGATAGATGGATCGTTGCTGTTAGGGAAGTGGTAACTTGTACAAGAGCAGTGAATAAAAGAAAGGAATCGAATTTTCAGTTACTAGCTGGTACTCGCGATGGAAGAAATCAAGGTGTCAGTAGGATGGTGAACACGGAGGTAGACACCGGCTTTGAGAAAAAATTAGATGATTGGAGGAGGTAATTGGGGGAATTAAAATGAATTGTGTCTGAGAAGAGAAGGGTTTGCGTTTCGGTCAAAATAAAGACATTCCGATTCAAGGCACGAATGTTGGTGCGGGCGGTAAGAGCGTGATCTGATTTCTGTGGATGAGTGACTGGATGCGCGTAGGTCGAAAGTGACTATTCGTTTGATCTGTACTATTCTTGTTTGATGCGAGAAACCTGGAGTTGTAAACCACATAAAGCCTCAGTGGTAGTCCCAACCTCCATCTTTAGCTACTTTAGATGTAATAAGTCATTAAAATTTACAGATATCCACCATAGGTTGGTCCTCCGAAAGCCGCAATATGGTCAGTAGTGAATATCTTGGGTTACGGCCGTTACCCTGCCTTTGCATCTCGCGAAATGCTTCTATACGACGAAGCGTCTCAAATGGCTTCTGTTGAAGAAGCTCTGCTCACTGACTTCCCGTGGGGGTATGTTTTAGCGACAAAGTGAGAACGAAAAAGCCAACGTCCAGGGATATAACCTGGTCGGTGAATCACTGCCAGTTCGCCTGAGAGAGTTGGCCAAAAGCTCCAATTTCAAACCAACCAAGAAGAGGTGTACGAACCATACCCACGAATTCCTAATTCTGGAAGTAGTTGCCGGCTTGATTGGGCATCGAAGTATATTCGGTACCTTGAACTTTGATGCCATCCAAACGGTTCATGATCCGATGAACTGAATACGGGATGTGAAATGATAGCCCTGGTAGCTTGTCGACGGGATTGCGTCTATGACATCTACCGGAAACTTTTGTCTGCAATAATCCCCATGTATTTGATTGTGATAGACTTGTTATCCCTGGTTATGCTGTTTCTAGAAAATTTTGATCCAGATTGGTCAAAGGTACACCCCTAATGTATTCAGTGTGCGATCAGCTCGGTGAAGCCTATAGTATCGCGCCGTATTTACAGCGGCCGCTGCAGACTCGAGCCCAGCAGATGACGTGGAGACAAGGTATGAAAAAATGCACAGAACGATTAGGTAGAGTAGGTGTCCCTGGTCTTTCGGGCTGGTTTCCAAAAATCTCCGTAACTGGATGGTTGGAGACACTGAAGGTCATGACAGCAAACCGACAGCCATGGCGATTTTGTTATCACTTATCAGGTCAGAGTGCTTGAGTGTGTATGCACAGTTGGACTGTATACTCTGTGTGTTGACCATAGAGGTTCGCCTTCTTTCTCCGTCCCTGAAAATAGACCCTATCCTATTTCTCTTTACANAGTTCGCTTTACTGTATCATACTGTCCGATGATAATGCTGCTGATGGTATTGTCAGCAATACTGCTCATGCACTGGCACAAAACAACGGCATCTACATAGTTCGAAGAAACCTTGAGCGAGAGGGATATAGGAAGCATGAATAATTTAAGCAAAAGACACATATGGGGGAAGCTGCGACTGTTTCCAATTGGTTGATTAGAGAGTTGGCAAGCTAAAGATTACGGTTGTGAGTGTACCTGCTTGCTCAAATGTGGAAGATGCCTCAAATTTAGGACCCGTTCTATGGGTTTTTCTTGACAGTCAAAGTTATTCATTCAGGCAGTGTCCCCCTAGATGGATCCTGTTTGAACTGCTAGAACTGTGACTTAATCGCGGCGAGACTGCACCTTGACGTGGTGTGATGCTGGTCATAGACCTGTTTGAGGTGATGATGATGATGACCCTTCGCCGAATTCCGGAGCAGTGACATTTTTCCATCATCAGTGCTTGTAATGATGTCACCTCGACTAGTGATGAAACCTTTGCAGACAAATTACCAAGCTCGGCGAACAGGCGAAATGGAATTCAGCTCACTCGAGCTTTTCAATATTTTGTCAGCACTGACACTCTTTTTACAGACCAACCCTCTCTGTCTTCCTCGCTCTGAAAGCGGCTTTCGACTCAGTCGAGAGCTGTAAACTGTGGTATCGCCTTTCCCTGAACAATATGCCCGAGAAGTCTATTTCAACATTACGATCCATTTATACTACTAACCGAAGCCGAGTCCGAGCTTGCGGCACTTTATCGCCCTAGTTCACCACGGAAAGTGGTTTTGGTCCTAATTGCCCTCTACCTCCTTTTATATGTAATTATGTTATCGATTTGGTTATGGAAGCAGTGCAAGGATAGTGGCATCGATTTGCTCCCATGTTGCATACTGTCAGATCTGGAGTATGCAGACGGCATTGTGCTGCTAAGTGAAGATCCAGGTAAGTTACAAGCTTTTCTAGATAGTTTGTGTCAGCGTAGTTATGTGCTGTATGTGTTTTGCACCTTCAAAGTGTAAAATATTGCTATAAGACTGGTTTGGCTCATCACTAAGCTCACTCTAACTGGAGAAGAAATAGAGAAAGCAGATAAGTTTGTTATTTGGGCAGCTACATTTCATCCAGTGGGCACATCACGGATAAAGTGTTAGCCCGTTTACCGAAGGTTCGATTGGAATTTGCTTATTTAAGGTAACGCCATCGCGACATCTACCTGTCCGTGTAGGGTCGAGTTCGGCCAGTTCTGCTTTACGGTGCAGAAACTTGGCCATTAAGAAAACAGGATAAATAGACTGTCCGTGTTTGAACACCGCTATCTACGCAGCATTGCACGAGTCCGGTGGAGCAACCGGCCGAGCAAAGCTGAGTTTAGGCGCAGAGTCTTGGGTAATATCGGTCGCCTACGGAAGCCAGTGGTCGACCATCACAAATTACTTTGATTTGGTTATGTGTTACGCGTTACCAAATAGATTGCCACGGCACGCGACGTTTGTTGAGGCAGGTAGTGGGCGAAAAAAACGCCGAGGATGGTCAAATTAGGACCTGGACTGAGGGTATGAGAGCTGTGACTAAGAGACTGTGTCATATAGGTCGCGTTAGGCTCCCTGGGTTGGCACCTCGGGATCGGTATAATCGATGGTTAGAGACATTGAGTGTCGTAAACACTGGGACTCGTGCAACGTCTCAATCTCTTTGCAACATTAACCTACTGGATTTCTCCACTTTCTGTTCGAATCTACTTTTAATTTGCCTACCTTTTTTCTACTCCATTCAAATGGGCAGCCGAAAAATAGCCACCAAAACCGATGTGCAATAGTGCATGGTTAATGGTCGCGTAAACTGAAACTGATGCGATACCTTGCGTGCCTTCATCACCCTACTAGACTTACAGGAAGGCTCCTCGCAACCGCAAAACCAATCATATATGGAAGGTTAATGGATAAAAACCGAACAAAGCTGATTCTCGCAAGGCCAGTTGATTGGGCAACTCCTGGATACATTTGAATACTTACTTTCGCCCCCAAAGAGGTTGATCCGGTGTTTTCCTTCAACGTACAGCCTTAAACGCTTTAAACGCAGAATCAGCAAACTGTATCTTACGTAAACGTTCCCCTACTCTCCCTTTTACTTTATGTTCTTATGCATCGAGGATTTACCTTTTCTTTATAGTTCACATGTGTAGTAAAGATATTAATGCAAACGGGAGGAATTTATAGGCGGGATATCTGTGGATTTCGCCCGACGGTGGGAGGAGAGATTCTCATGCTTCATCGGGCAGCTGTCGCCAATCCAACCTGGATAAATCGCAACAATTAAAGTGCTGTCTCATTAGGTGCCTGAGCCTAGGGGTTGGTAGCGAATGGTAAACCAACAAGCAAGGAATCAACGAACCAAACACTGATGCGAAACTCAAAGGATTTGTGTGATAGGCCCTTAGAAGCTCCCACAAAGGTTTCTGAATCACGTCTTTGCAATAGACGAACGCCCCACAACTTTGTTGCTTTGAATTTAGAGTTAAAGGCGCCCGTCGGGGATCCGATATAACCAACCCACCACCTTGCTGATATGGGATATGTGAAGTATGTCGTGTTTTTGATCTTGTTTCTCACAATCTATTTCTCCCCATTTTCATTTCCCATATCTGTACTCAAACCCAACATATCTGTTATTATTGTTGTTGCCTTGGTACCATGGTTTTGCTCAATGACACACTCAGGTACCCATTTTGGAAACCATCTTTTTCATCGATTTAATCCCTTCTCGCGCGGTAGCGGTTATGCAATCGACAGTTTCACAATGGCGGTTTTCTCATCTTGCCTCTTGCTTTCTTCTAAGATTCTTGGTAGATCCATCTAAGATGGACTTGATCATCAAATCAGAGACCAGAAGAATCTTCACCCAACGTTGGTGTGACTAGCAGCAGGACAGGTTCAAGTTCCAACCAATCCTGTGTAATTGAGGACTATTAGGACACGGTTACATAGCCGTGACATACTTATCAGAACCAACAAGGTTCATGTATCAAGTAGCAACTAACCCCTAATCACTTAAAATAACTACAAAAGCTAGGCCAGAGTTAGTCTTTTCCTTCTAAGATAAGGACCCTTCTTCTCCACCGGTCACAATCAATTGTACCGTCGAGAGTTAGCATATATCGCCATTTTTTGGCGATAGTGGTCCTGCAGGGAAAGTTTCTCCATTATACATTGTAACATGGAAATTTTCAGAATTAAGTTTGTTTTAACTATTATCGTGCTTTTAATGAGCTCGAAAAGACCGCGCCGGCACAATTCCCCACGGTCAGTTCTGTATTGCAAGCTTGCCGTGCTCAGGTCAGATCTACTTTTAGATTTCAGCTCCGCCGTTGCTAATATAGTGGCCTAAGCTGGCAATAACTCACTTCTAACATTTCGGAAGTACCAGAATACAAAGGTTTTCTACAATCTCAAACCTTGGTTCTAATCCTCGTGGAACGGATATTGGGAAAGAATGTGAGCAAAACTTAGTGGCCGGTTCTGGAAAACATCAGCAACCACCTAGTCACTAAAATACCTACTATTTCTGCCACTCAAAGAACATCCGTCCGTATGTCAATAGTATAATAATTCAGTTAGAAACCGTTGGACTGATGAAAGCAAAATCTTCTCTTCACTTAGCTGCATTGAATAATCATACACTCCACCAGATTGACCAATAAACTCTATTAGCTGGAACCCCTGAAACGTATTCTGTCTCTCCGAAACACGCTCTTTTGGACACTCACAAAGTCACTGTCATTCCTTCGAATGCTTACTGTGACTAGGCGCAAATCCATCAAAAGTCAGCTCATCAATAGTCGGAAGATAAACCGCGAGAAGTGGTAGGTAGAAAAATAAGGAGAGAAATAACGAAGATTGCGACTATCAGTAACAGTCGAAATCTTTTCCGTCTACTGAACAGTACAAGCCCGCGGAAAGTGGGCGTAAATGCGGTGGTTGAGGAGTCCGATAACACGGTCAGCAACACCGTTTTCAGTGATAAATTTTATTGTCATTAGATTTACCAACTGTTACAATCGGGC
>UZAN01040000.1:71742-82293 GCA_900618425.1 Echinostoma caproni | reverse complement strand
TTGTCCAAAATCAACATTGTACTGGTGAGTGAAGATTCAGGTAGGTTGCAAGCTTGATATCGCTGTGTTGGACGTGTGTTTTGCAAGTCCAAAGTGTGAAATGCCTTTACTAGATCGGGTACGTCTAGCTATCAATGTCACTCTAACCGGGATGCAACAGACTAGGTAGAAAAGTTTTCTATTTTTTTACACCGCATCTCTATACGGATGTACAAATCACGAATGCGGTGTCCGCTCGCAGACAGAATTCACGGTTGACATTTTTCAGCTTAAGAGATCTATGGCACCGCCGCGATATGCCTGATATGAATCTAACCGGATTACAAACGCTATCCCTCGATGTAATTTCGCTATTCACTAATGTTCCTATCAGAGAAACGATCGATTACTTAGCGGACTACATCCAAATGAATGATATCAATATTGGTATCCCGACTGAGGACTTAGAGCAGTTACTTTATTTTTATACATATAACGTGTAATTCCAATTCCACGATTGTATGAATCATGAGAAGGACGGCGTTGCAGTGGGCTCCACACTGGGCCCGTGGTTTTGTGGACGTGTTCATGGCAATGCTAGAAAACAACGCCCTCAAAGCTTCCATCAAAAAATACAAGCTATACAAAAGATATATCGACGACATACTGTGTTTCATGGACGAGGATAGTAATCCCAATGAGCTACTAGTAACATTCGAACACGCGCATTCAAATGTTAAGTTCACTCCAGAGGAGGAAGTTGTTAACCAAGTCGCATTTCTTGATGTTTGCCACAAACGCCGTGAAGAGCGGTCTATCCAACGCTCAATGTTCCGGTCAGTACATTCATTTTCAAAATTTAGCACATCTGAAAAGAAAGTCAAACTGGATTCAATGTCTCGCTGACAGAGCACAAAATATCTGCTCGGCTGATACAGTTCAGAACAAATTAGAATTCCTGCATCAGGCCTTCCAACAAAATGGATACCCAGATTAACGCCAGACAAACGAGGAGGAAATTGTTGGAGTAGAAAAGATAACAGTTTACATAAAACTGTCATTTACGGGTAACACTATGACAGAAATAGTTACTCGAGCGTTGGCAGCAGCAATCAGCCAAACTTTCCACGCAGCTAAATTGCCTGTCACATTTGCATCCAGACCGGCCCTCAGACTGCAGCTCAAAGATAAAGTTCCTGTTCCTGCGATCGCTTTCTGTGTTTACTCCTTCACTTGCTCCTATGAAACAACATATATCGGTCGCACGAGCAGACGTTCGACTCAGAGAGTTCGTGAGCATCATCCGGTTTGGTTGCACACACGGGGTGACAAAGTCAATTACGAGCGCGTAATCTGTTCACACTTTATTGAATCAGGTTATTTAGTTGACTTGATCAGAGCGCAGTCGTCCCCCATACCGGGTGTGTGAACAATAATCTACGTGGATTAAATATCGCATCCTGGTCAAGACGAAAACAGTGAGAATTCGCATTGTGAAGACATTGTGTCTCCTTTGGCCCTCCACCTACCCAATTTTCACCCACCCCTCCCAATCTTGGATAAATCCGGACTAAACAACACACCGAAAACAGTAGACATTATCTATATTCCCTTAAGTTTATTAATTTATTGAGAAAATTAGCTTGGCTTAGCCACGACGAACGAAAAATCAAAACACAAGGCATTGGTGACAACGTTTTCTACCCTCTTGGAAGGCCTTTCTCAAGTTGTTCAGTCGGTTAATCTCACGTTACACACATACGCGTATGTTCGAGTTCTATAAGATGTCATCATCCCATTGCCTTATCATTGCTTGTAACGTGAGATTAACCGATTAAACAACTTGAGAAAGGCCTTCCAAGAGAGTAGAAAACGTTGTCACCAACGCCGTGTGTTTTGGTTTTTCGTTCGTCGTGGCTAAGACAAGCTAAGTTGCTCAATAATCATGAGCACGACGCCCAAGTTCTTCAGTGAGATCCGTTCCATCCATGGATCTCATGTGATTACTAATTTATTATTGTCATTATTTTGTAATTAATATCTCTTCCCTCCGTATTTTAACCGAGTTATATAAATCGTGATGTATTAGCCAAAGAAAACGAATCACTGAAAACAAGTCTTGTTCGCTACATTGTGTTCCATTCAAAACATTCCTCTGTTTGTGTTGGTTTAAGTGTATACTGCAGAGCTGTGCGTTTGTTTCTCCTATGTGATACGGAGAGACCTGTCTGTTACTGAAACAGAACAAATAATTACTGGTGTTTGAACACTCCTGACTATAACGCATCGGTGGAGCTTGGTGGAACAAGCAGTGAGGCAGTGGTGAAGTTAGGCAATGAATATTAGGTAATCTACGTAGCACACTAGCGCAAACGTTTGCTGTACATAGATTATGATGATGTATTGTAACGACCTTGACAACTTGAATGAGTCGTGTTTTTATCTCACTAGACCACTTGGTTCATGGTGTCTACATTTTCCTCTCTCTACGGAGAACATCCTGTCTGTCGACGGTTACTGTTCACATCTACACTCGGCCCATTTGCGGTTATCTGGTGTACTCGTTCACGGGGGACATCCTGCCGCACATACCAGCCAAGCATCTCACAGTAGTACGCATGTCCTCCGAAAGCTTCAGTATGGTCGGGAGTGGGTGTCTAAGGTTGCGGATGGTCACCCTTCCCCTGCACCTCGCGAAATGCCCCCCTACAACCAAACGTCTCAAATAGCTTCTGTTGAGGAAACCCTACTCACTGCCTTCTTGTGGTGGAGGTGTTTTCGCACCAAAGTGAGGGGACGAAAAGCCGACATCCGGAGCCATAACCGGGTTGGTGAACCATTGGCAGTTCACCTAGGGGAGGTGGCTAAAAGTCCTGATTCCAAACCAACCAAGAGGAGGTGTACGAACCACACCCACACCTTTCCGGTTGTGGTAGTGGTCATCGGCTCGATTTGGCATCAATGTGTATTGGGCACCTTGGATGTTTGATCCCGTCCAAAGGGCGTATAGTCCAATTAACTAGACACCGACCCTCAATGGACTACGGACTCTGAGCTCCGTCCTGTTCCCTTTCAGGTCTGGCCTTCTAGCCAAAGGCATTCGGTGGGGATCCCGAGATTATCCCTCTTCCTCGGTCAAGGTAACCGGGACGTAACATGCTCACAACCTACGAACAAATTCGACAGATTTCTTTTTGTTAGTATCTTGTGGCACATTTGCCAGTTCTTCGTAATTGGTTACGTGCTGAGTAAATAATACATATTATGCGAGTGGCTTCCTTAGTGTGCTGTGGTAGGAGAGTCGAACTCAAACTCGGTACGAGGGTATGGAAAACCTGACCGGTCATACGGTTAGGTTAGGGGATTATTTCCCCCGGGGAGCCCGGGATTAGTGTAGACGACAGTGTGAGTCTGGGCTCGATTGTTGGAAACAGCGGAGCTCGTGCATCCACTCAGTATTCATGCATATGTAGTCTTCCTGAATTGTCTTTGTTCGCTTAGATGTTGCGTAGAACATTCGAATTGTTCTCGCTAATTCCTCATCCAACTGAGCAACTAAAACGGTCGCACAAAATTGTATGAAATAAACGGGACTGAAACCCTCAGTTATTGGACTACATATTACATCGGGAAAAAGGACGACGAGCCGCTCAAAATTGTTCAGAATCGTAGAATCTATTTCTCCTGACGAAACGGTGGAGTTAGAGAACTGAAAATCTTCCTAAGACCCGATATGGACTGTTGAGAGGACAGAGGGTGCTTCGAATTGTGTACGTGATTCGTCATTGAAGATATCGGACAGCAAAATACACCGAAATGAACCTCACTGATCGCTGCCACACTGGTAATACATGCAAAGTTAGTGATAATTTGAACAAAGTCGGAACGCGAAGAAATTTCTTTTCGATATCTCGCTCCAGGCATTTACATATATAGTTCGATTAGTCAGTAGATTAATACAAGGCCTAGGCTGATGTTGAATGAATGTCTGTGTGTCTGTGTTTTCTGTCGATATCAAGCTGTGGGGTTACGATAATTGGATAGGGGAAAAGTGGAATGAAAAATGTGTGAACTGGAGATGATGATATGAAATGTGTTAGTCCAGAGTGAATAAAACAGGTGTGAATGTTTGCGAAAAAGACAGTGAATGGAGAGTGAGGGAAACGGGACATTGGTCTTAGTCGTATGGAGGATGGTGACACCGTAAATGCATGTGGGTTGAACAGTACACACATTTTCAAAGTTTTGTCCCACTGAGATACAAGCGGAATTTAGTGAACTGTTTAGCATACAGGGCAAAGAGAATTTGTAGTCCGGAGACTGACCGAAGAATTGGCCTATATAAAAGACATTCTGAAGAAGAACGGATATCCACAGGTGTCTGTTCGACGACATATGGAATCGAAACCAACCGATGCAAGAGTGCAATTGGAAAGAAAGGAGGAGGTGTTTGCCACTGTTCCCTTCAAGGGAGACAAGGAATTAGAAATCCTGGAATATCGGCTATCCAAAGCCATTTCCAACTGTTTTCCCACCGCGTATTTAAGACTCTTATCCAGGTCTAAGCCATTCATTGTTCAACAACTTAAAGATAAATTGTCTCATCAGTCCCAATCTTTTGTTCTATATCAGTTCACGTGCACTTGTAGTGCTCGTTATATCGGACACACAACGAGGCGTTTCCCCAAGAGAATATCTGAACACTGTCCGGCCACCCTTCGAAAAGGAACAGTGAGAAGCCTGAACAGCTCTATCCGGCAACATTTGGTCGACAGTGAACACAGGATTGACTCAGAAACATCATTTACAAGTTTCTTCACTGCACCTAAGAACCGGGCCAAAGGATTACATAGACAGATCCTGACAACTGCGGAATCATGAAGCCGGAGTTGTGCAAGCAATGTAATCTGGTTCCGGCCCTGATGTTACTATGGCCATAAGAACAATTACCTATGTGACACCTATTCTCTCCCTCCCGTTTCCTCCCCCACGCCCCTGTCACTTCGCAATCACTATCTTTTTTTTGCACACGTTCACATCTGTTTTATTCACTCTGGACTAACACATTTCATATCATCATCTCCAGTTCACACATTTTTCATTCCACTTTTCCCTATTCAATTATCTTAACCCCACAGCTTGATATCGACAGAAAACACAGACACACATCAGCCTAGGCCTTGTATTAATCTACTGACTAGTGGTAATATATTAGATGGACAGGGTGTTGACCGTTTTTTGTGCGAGTGGAGTGGGAAGGGGGCGGGCGGGCGGGAAGAAATTAAATCTTCATGATCAACACACAAAGTATACAGTCGAATTGCAATTACACACTTGTTCAGGCATTCGAGTTTGATAAGAAAGGACAGTAAGAATGCCGCTGCTGTTGACTCCCTGGCATATCGTTCAAACCCTCCAAGCAACCAGTTGCAGAGTCTTTCCGGAATCCATCATGGAAGGTGTGGGATGCCTGCTCTACTCCCTGATATATTGTCCCAAGACAACCTTCAATTGTCGTGGCTGGACAGGGAAAATTCGGGATATTCACGAAGCCGGCTGATTATCACACAGGGACTAACTGAAAGAGAGTAACTGGGTACCAATATAGCAGAGTATTTCCACCGGTCACATTCTGATTCATTTCCAGTGTAGCTGGGTACAGGACCAGACACCCATCGGTCATCTCATTCTTTTACTGTATTTATACCCAGTCCCCAAGTCGATTAGAAGTCTTACAGTCTCATCAACTGAAACGTCTGAATGACCTTGGCACATCTCTTGGGAAGCGTGCGGGACCGTTTTTGGTAAAATTTGCATTGCTCAATGACAAAAAATGTCCCTCCGTTGTTTCAGTTCTTCCGGTACCTGCACAGTTCCAAACCTTCGAGTATCAGACAGTCAGAATGACAATTCTGACAGTGCACCTGCAGGAAACAGAACCAGATATCCTGAGTAATTCAAATGCCTTTGAAAGGTTTCAAAGAAACCAGATTGAATTAAGCACAGATCACGAATTACGAATCACTTATTAGGAATCAAAGCATTGAATCACACTAACGCTTGCACGATGGTATCTATGATACATTTATTTATTTATTTAGCAATTCAACATTGCCGGGTTAACGTATCGACAATGCCTGTCAGACACACGTTTGCACCAAACCCCGAGCGTGATATGACGGAGAAACACCTGTGCAACTAGGGGAAGAGAAGAGAACGTTCAAGAAACAAGCAGGTTTTATTTTACTTTTCGTTATCAATAATGAATGAGGATTTTACACAAACACTGGTTAGTCCCGGAATCAGTCTGCACGAACAACCTATACGAACTGAGATTTAGAAATTGGATGCAGACAACCGAGACGAGTGTTGTGTGTTAGCCCGGCGATTTCGGCCATCTGGGGAACGAGAAGGAGAGATAGAAAGGGAGAAAAAGTCAAGAAAGAAAATTATCTGGTCAGTTTTTCTTTTTTTTTCTTGGATAGGGGAAGGGGAGTCTTGCTGTTTAAACCTGCAACGATATTTTGAATTGCTGCCAAAAGTTTTTCTCTAATTTCATGAAATTTGAGTCGAATATTGAAGTTGTTATTCTCACAGAGCAACAAGATATCATTCAGAACACATAGGGCGTAGATTAGAATATACTCTTTCGGTGACCTTGAAAATAAATTTGAAACAATCTAGAATGTTCTGTTCCATTTTAACTTTGAATTTTACGTTACCCCCAAGAAAACACTAATGACCTATCTTTACCTTGGAGATATTATTTTATACCTCTATAAGGGAGTGTCTATTATTTGTATGAAATCCTTCAGTTCTAAACGGCCATTTAGAACATGTGAGAATTTAGTTCTTTACAATTACAGGTTCGCATCACCCATTGTATTATATTGTGACGAAGAAGTGCTATGATCTGATAATCTCCGGTTCAATCAATAAAGTCCGCAATGAAGGCCCACAACCCGTTTCNCCCGTTTCCCGACCGATTAGGTATTGTTGGAAACTGGGCGATTCGAGTTGATCTGTTGATATGAACAGAGAATTCATCTTCTCTTCAGTTCCGCATCAACTGCATGGTGTGTGCTCTTGATTTCGAACGTGGACGGTACATAGACCGGAATGAACTCATCCCTAGGGTTTGTGAGTTCGAAACCCCTTACTGCCACACCTATCTTTCTTGTGTTCTCAAGAAGTTTTTTGCCTGAGCATAACTTTCTTACTTAAAAGGATATAATGTCGTTGTTCAGTCAGTGAAATAATTTAATTATCATGATTGGTGTCTATCATTAACTAAAACAGAATAACTGAGACAATCAATCCGTCTGAAAATGGGGTGGGGGTGGGGCGAAGATAGTGTTTGTCAACTTTCAAGAATTAATTTTTATCGTACCTCTGTTTTCTGTTCTGTTCTCTTCTCATTTGTTGTCACAGGAACATTTGGGCGAGCATGCAGCTATACGAAGATGAGATTTTAAGAAAGGCGTGAATTCAGTCAGGATTCTTGAAATTGCAAACTGTACAAAATGGGATTTAGGTGTAAATCTTTCGCTATTTGGACGTGGCTTAGTGAAATGATTATGATGCATGCTATCGGGAATGAATGCGAATAGTGAAAATATTTCAACAATATGAAGTTTCCCAGGAGGAAATCTGATCTGTTCCTTAAATACGATATAAAGTTCTGTGAATAATTGTACACTTTTACGATCGGATCGTCTGTGAATGACTGTTTCATTGAAAGATGATTTTATTTCGCAATCCACTTACTGTATGTCTTGGTGACCTTGGTCAGGATAGCTGGTTGGGTGACCAGGTATTCTGAAATTTCAAATTGATCGGGAGTTAGAAATGTCATAGAACACTATAAACAAAAGTTCTCGATGGTTCGTTCACAAACTGTCTCTTTATTCCGGATGAGTAACTATCCAAATGTACTCGCCCGGGTAAAACGATGATTCAAATTGCATACAAAATACTCACCAATCTTGTTGGTGAATGTTTGACTTGGGGCCTGAGAAACAACGTGGTATGCTACGAAAGGGGAAAAAACGGGGTACAGGGCAAGGTAGAATAATGAATGAATCTGTTGCTGTGCGCATCATCTATTCATGATACTAAATTGCAGTACCCTCATGAGGTCCGCGGGACAGTGGAAAGCAAGAATTTTAATTTATACATATTCTCATATATATAGTGGCTGCATAAAATTGTTAAAATAAGTACTAGTAGAAGTGAATATAGTAACGGTGACGTATCAAAGTTATGTAGTTGACACCTACGAACACTGTACAAAGTGATTCCATATTTTCCATCTCACATGGGTGCAAGACTTACTGAATTGTTGGGACGTGATGAATTTTGTGCCAACTGGTTTCTCAAAGGCAGCTAAAATGAATGAGAAATACACAGATCGAGGCAAAATTTAGGATTCCGTGAAGGTAGATGGCAGTCGGATGAACACTAAATCGTAATACACCAGTTCCCAATTTACACATGAATTTTTGTGCATGCAAACATATGTGAACACGTAGGATGAGAATGAAAATCCATCTGGTTGAAAGACTTACTGAAAGTTTTGGTAAAGCTTGTTATAGACGGTGCTCTGGTAAGGGTGACCGCTGTCAGAGATAAAACAGTGAAACAGAGGAGGTATAAGCATTGAATAAATGGCCCTCCGGGTAAATTTTTGGTTAGGTCATCAAAAATTGATTAGTTTAATAGAAAAGAATGTCGGTATAATATAAATATGTTTTTCGGGGATGAGACAATATCGAGAACGGGGTTAAATAGTATAGGTTCAAAACAGTAAGGAGGAATACACCACTTATAAATCATAGTAATGATATAAAAAAACGCATTACTAACTAAGTCATAAATAATCCTAAGAAGTACAATTTAAGTATGAGCAATGCTCAACGTCATTCAGTAGGTTGTTGAGAAATTAGACAGATCGATTGGACCAATCACGTGATACTGAAGTAGGTCAAAACGAAGCGGCAGTTTTCGCGAGCGATCGTGGCTAAGTATGACCACAAAACAAAACCATACATTTCGCCGTGGAACTAGTGTGGGTCTGTCAGAGAAAGACTGACTAACTGCAAAGACTGCCAATTCATTACAGGGAACGAAAGTATTTTTTAACTGGTTTTTACTCCGTAAACGGATTGTTACGAGAGACACTTCGAACTAAATGGAGGTGATATGTTATCCAGTATATATACCTATATATATATACCTATTTATATATATACCTATATACCTTTATATACCTAGCCGATCAAAACTAGTGTCAAACACAAAAGATAAATGGGATAGGACGAGAACTCATTGTTCACCAACTTTCATTATTCTACTTGTTTTCAACACTAATCCACGGAATATAATTAGTTGCGTAGACAAGCAGTTATCCGGTAGAAACCGGATTCTAAAACGCTCCTCTTGGTGACTATATATATACACACATCCGAGAAAATCTTCATCCACTGAACTAATTCTGAAAAAAGTAAACAAACAGTGTTATTTTGTTGGAGTAGCACATCTGAACTTATCGACTGTTGTGGCCTTGAGGGCATATTGCATCAATGTGATCTTCATCATTCAGTAACCAACTCTGAACTGTGGATGTGAGAAGCTGAGACGCGAATCCGCTTCCATAAACCCGACAAACTGCTCTACAGCCCGGTCAGACCGGACTGGGGTCTAATTATTCCGGCACGATAGTATGCGCCATGCGGAGACAGCAATTGTATTGCCAACAGATGAGATACACTGCTTGATCAGTTCTAATCCGGTGGGAGAGAGATAGATACCGGTAGTCTAATGAACGAAGTCCTCTTTATTATTATGTGTATTCCTCTGCTGGTTGATAGAATTCATTCAACTTCTTGTTTATCATAGCCCTCACAATTTAACCCAACCGCATCAATCCAAACAATAGGGGCGTTGAATTTGTGCCGTTTTAACTATCGGCTTAGTCAGTATGACTGCGAAGTGGTCGTTATGCATGGACTTCTCCAAGCACTAGAAGACTAGGATATGTAATGGGGAAAAAACTTACGCAATGTTGCAAATCCAGTGGCCACTGATGGAGCCTGGCTAACGTAAGAAGCTGCATGAGAAGAGAAGGGACAATAATGGGTGGAGGGTGTTCGATTATATTTAGCCTCATAGACCGCATTTCCATGTCAAATTAGGCAAATCCTACAAGCATAATTCATATTTCGAAGATAGAAAATCTATCCGCGGGTAAACAAGTTGTACACATGGGGCAACACTGTGAAACATATGTTTGCAGGTTAAATAGATTCCATCAGAACAGAAAATGGCCGTGTCAAAAAACGGTATGGGTGGTGAAGGTTTGTGTTAACAACATTCCCTAGTGATTTCCGAGAAAAAAAAACAAAGTGAGCGGAAAATCGTATTTCGGATACTTATAAAATTAAGTGTACAATTCACCTACAGTGGGAGTGCTAAATAGACAGTCTTAGAGGTCCAATTGGCTGTAAAATCGACTTTCGTTCTTTGGGAAACAAGCTTCAACTTAAAAAGCGGATGCTCAGCCATCTACATAGG
>UZAN01040000.1:47304-65984 GCA_900618425.1 Echinostoma caproni | reverse complement strand
ACAGTTTCTTTTCGAACTGGGCATTTTTGAATGTATTCGGCTGGAAAAGATGAAGGAGTGAACGAGATTGGAGATTGGACAGTCAGAGTGCATTTCTATTAGTTTCAATTTCAGCATCAATAGCAAACGGAGTGCACACTTACTGAAGACAAGCGAGTAAGTCTTTTTCACCGGAGCCTCAGTTGTCAGAGAAGCTGAAAAATAATACGGTTTGAGCAGGGACTGAGGTGGATTGATTCAAATGGGATGAACTAGCCAAATTTCTTTATAAAAAAACATACACAGTGTAGGAGTGCATTAATAATCATCTATGCTTTGCAAAGACATGTTTTGCAAGGAATCATTGTACAATGTGGAAGCTTTGATTTAGCAGGCAGCAATAAATGTCATAAGAGTAGTCTACAACTGTCTGTGTCTTATGCCGCCAACACACAATGAAAGATGCACATATACAGGGAACGGAGAGGGAGAAAGAGATAGGGGCTTGGTGTTGTTTGCACCACAGCTAGGTTTAAACTACCCCATGTCAACTGAATTGTTCAGACCGATCAATTTCCAGCTTTGGAATTGGATGGCTACACCACTGCACAGTTTATTCGGCAATCGGTTTGAAGAAGATTCTGTTTTTTTACTTCAATGAGACATAAAAACGTCAATATTTCGACATTTCAGCACATTGTCGGTTTGTTTCAGCCGAATGAGGGTGCAGCGGGGGAAAACGCTTTTATCAGCCGTACGAATGCGAAAAAAACCTCACAACTCGAGTCGCGCTGCAAGATGATTTCATATTTATCATCGAAACTATCCGGGAGATAGATAGAAGTTTCGATCGGGTAGCACCATACCTATTCTCAACAAAAATTACCCAGTTAATAATAATAATAATAATAATAACCTGTGCCTACTTGTTCATCGAAATTAGTCTTTTAAGTTAAAAAAACATTTGTGATATAGAATTAATTGTGGCATCTGTACACTTTCAATCAATCGGACAGGATTACTCACTGAAGACGGCTTGCGTAACTTGTGGGATCACTGGTTGAGTTGCAAAGGCAGCTGAAAAACAGAGGGAATTGAACCAGTTTGACGATGCGTATGTAGCCCGAGGAACATAATGGTTAGTCAGTATTCAAATAACATTTACTGAGAAAAGGATTTTCTTCACATATATTTCATTGCTGGGTGCATTTTAAAATAGAGTTTCCACATCATCCAATTATGATAAGAACATAAGCCCCCCCCAGAGGGTGGGATAAGAATTATTCTCAGCAATCAAATGCAAATTGCTCCGACTGAAACCAGTTTATTATCTATTCTCCACAAGTTTTCTACTGAATGGATATTCCCGCATTTTTCTGAAATGGAAAATCGGCCAGTCTGGGATTGCCTGGAGGAATGAATCTTTCAAAATGATCATTAATTAGGGTGCGGGATTCAAAAACCACCGTTGGAACGATCAGCTGACAAAAATGTTTATATCTTAACCATAGTAGGTATATACATATTGTTATCTTAAACGTCCATTTCACAGTCTAGGAATAAGTGTTTTGCAACAAAAGTTTTCCATGCCCTTTTGATAAATTACAATAGGATTATTAACGAGTAGCAACTTACTGTAAATCTTGGATATGATTTCCAATTTCGGTGCATCGGTCACATATTGAGCTGTGAGAATGTGGANGGGACGAGGAAGAGGTGGGGGAGAGCAGGTTAGATACAATTCCAAACAAGCAGTCACGTGAATTGTGTCCGTATACAATTTTTTATACCATGATTACGTGGTGGTGATGGACAAATTACAGTCGAGAAATATATAACTTTTACATAAACGGACAAGTTAGAATACCGACGGAATAAACGTACTTATTTTGACTGGGACCTGTAGCTTGGTGAGCGCTTGACTGACGTAATAAGCTGAAATAAAGAAGAACACGCGGAACAATCCATAAATGATTGGAGCTATCCAGTTCCTGGGGGGNTGATAGTGAAAATATGTGTGATTGGGGCGACGCTAAAGAATTCGGCTAAAATAATCGGAGAAAAGTAGAGAAAAAAATCGTTGTTGTTGATGGCCTCTATTATCGTGCAACATAGAGAGTTCATTTTACACACAACACTCCAATTACTATTGCAGTTTATCTGCGCAAGTTTAGAGGAAATATGATTATTGAAATAATAATAATTAATAAGCACTCTTTGAATTTACAGAAATAAACTTACTGAATCGTTCATGAACTACTTGAACTGTGGGTGCGCTTGTGACGTAGTTTGCTAAAAATGGACGAGCGAGAGAGAGAAGTTTGAGCAGAGAAGCTTAGCTGAGGTCGGGAGGCGGGAGGAGGACAAGGTGAGAGATAAAGCAGATATGTGGCATTATAAACATGGTTGATAGTTTTCATTCACACAATTGTCTAGTCTTTGTAAATCAGTTTTAATCCATCCAGCGTCGGATCTATGCACGTATCTCCCATTTGTCTTTCACAGTTGGACAAACGCGCTATGCTTGTTAAAGATGGTCTATTTTATTACCAGTGATTACCAGTGAAGTCGGATCAGCACTCTTTTCAGTTTGCGTCACTATTTCGCCCTTCTGTGAGATCTGTCTGGGTGCATAAAGCTATCAGTAAACTGACGTAACTGCTTGGCTGGATCCCGTAATCATGTGAGACGGAACTATATTGATTGTTGAACATTTGGGAGTAGCATAAATCACCTCTCATTGAAGCTGCTCTCTTGTGAAATTCTAGAATTGTTATCATCTCACAAATTATCCCGATTGCCACCTACTTCAATTCTGACTACTCACTGTAAATCTGTTTGAAAAGTATAGAAAATGAGACGAATGTAAGATAAGATAATTTCACTGACGAGTGACTTACATGCACCAATATTGAGGGACCCTTGCTCAGGTTTCGGGGTCACATAGTAGGCTGTAATCATTTAGAAAAGACAGATGTGATTAAGTTAGTTATAATACATACTTACTGTATGAATCGTCAGATAAAAAACTGATTTGTTTACTTGTAGACAGATGGAAATAGCATGAACTGAAAAGCGGTAAAGTACTGTGGTTTGGTTGTTTAAACCTTGTTTGGCCTGATCAACTGTACGAATTAACCAATATCCAGCAGATTTTTCGCTCTGGAATCTTATGGACAAGAATTCATCGAATTGGTTGTTTGAATATCGGGCAGCAAAATATCTTCAATTGTTTCATGTTTGATAAAGTATAATCTACTGTATAATCTACAGTCAACCAACCTCGCTCAGCTTATCACTATATATGTATCACTCTGACAATTACGACTCGTTTTTTAGGCACTGAGAACAGGAGAATGGGGCACAAAATAAAAGAAACGCATCTAATTTGGCTATGGAATGCAACCAGTTGTGTGTATAGTACACTGGAATGTGGTTGTGTGTTTCATTATGGTCTTGCAAGTAACATGATTTCATTTCCATTGAACCTGGCGTAATTCAGAAATTACTTTTGAACTACTTACGAAATTAAAAGTAGTCAGGTACTACAATCAACTTTAGGCAAACAGTGCGCGGAAGGTGGGTTCCGTGAATTGTGTAACTTTTATAGCTAGGTGGATACGCCAGTGTACAAAAACTGAGCCTGAATCAGTTTGCAAGCAGTTTGGCCGGAAGCTTCACATTTTTCGCTATAATGCAATGTAACTGATGTGCGCAAAATAATCACAAGGTCACCAGCCTTTGTGAGTGTAGAATAGGGCCAAAAATGTCCCGATTGTCTAGGATGCTAGTTAGCCAGCTGATTCAGTGGAAATAAGAGAAAACTGTTAAAACGCAGTCTTTAGTACTGAGAACTTACTAATTTTTTCGATGACTTCTCCTTCTTGAGGTGTGGGGGTAACGTATTCAGCTGGAAAAAGATAAGGATAAACAGAATTGAGGTCCACCGAGGCGATCGTTTTGCGGTCAGGAGGTACACGACAAAAAGCGAACAGTCTGACAACGGTTTTCATCATGTGTTCTCTCAAATCAAAAAATTTCCTACTTAATCTATCTTTCACAACCGTGAAGGATGATAATCAGCTTTCGACGAGGAGAAAATCACACGCAGTATGTGCGTGTGCGGGGCATGTGAGAGCGGGAAGGGAGAAGGGCAGGTGACAGGGACAGGGATAGAACCGGGCAGGGACTTGATAGTCTCGAATCTGTCACGATACCCGGCAAACTGAAAAATCCATCCTTTACCAAATTCATATTGCTCGAATAGGAGATGTCTTCGAGACACATTGAGTGATGTTCTTTTACACACGGGGTTAGGTAGCTGTCACGTGTGTGTGTGTGTGTGTGTGCAAAACTATATGTGCATTTGAGTTGCTAAATGATCATTGACGAGGTTGACCTAGGCGATCCATGCTTCTTTCAGTATTGAATAACAGGAACTATTGAGAACGCACATACGACTTTGCGACCACCTGTGGTAGCCAGGACTCTACCGACTCTTGCGGTTGTTGGTTTACCATTTGAGGAGAGGTTGATGATGTCCATATTTGCGTTTTCCTCAAGCCACAAAAACAAGATGAATAAGTGCTTTCTGATGGCAACTGATCGTGAAATTTTCCTGACAATTGATCGTTGAAACATTTGACAATGTACTTGGCTGATCAACGAAGGGTTACATATCTAGGCAATGTAAGTTTTAAAGTAGAATCTCGTCGTTTTGGACTCTGAACACAATCCACATCAATCTGACTTGATAACTGTAACAACAGCAACAACACACAGATAGATTTTGAATTCTGTCATGGGATATAACAACTATCTATTGTGCCAGTAAAACATTCCTGACATGGACGTACTGAATTTCTGGTCGATAACTTCCAGTATCGGTGGTTTCGTGTAGTAGGATACTGTCGAAAAAGGAAAAAAATGAAACACAATTTGGCGATTGGATGATGTGGGAAATTTATGTTCGAACGATTTAAAAAGAACCGAGAAATATCAGATTGGAACCAAGTGTCACTTACGCAAATTTTCGGTGAATGTGGTTTGCACAATTTGTTGTTTGGGATATTGAGCTGAAATTAGAGGTAAGGGTAAAAAATACGTCAAATAGAGATATACGACGACCAAGCGACCAAGCGATAGACCGACTGACTAAATTTCTGTTTCTATTTTATGAATTCTTTATATATCACTATTGTTTTAGAAGCTGTGGTTATGTTTGCTATTTTTAGGGCCACGAATAGAATCCATGAAAAGCGGAGGGGGAGGGGGTTCGAGCCCCAAGAACAACAATTAACAATATCACATGTTTATCTCTTTTATTCTAGTAACCATAGATTGTTAGGAAAACTATTGCATAGTGGACAGCTTCTCGTTACCGGTTATACCACAAGGACAAGGTACAAGGTGTATCATGCACATATCTGCATATATTCCTTCTACATATGGTCATGAAACAATTTAGTTACGGGGATTAACAGTTATACTGGTATAAGCTGACACCGGTACTGTTGCTTCCAATGGGAACCTGTCTAGATTTATGAGACCAAACTTCCGGATAGCGTTTGTCGGTTGAGAACAGTTTCTGGTGGGCCCTAACAATTTTACAAAGTATCAACCTGGTGCGTGCGCAATCAAGTGCGCGCGTGCGTGCGTGCGTGTGCGTTTTGCGAGAGGACAGTGAAAACTTACTGTAGACGTAGGTCAGTGAGGTCAGTTTTGGAGCTTGACTTGCGTAGTAAGCTGGAAAAAAATAAAATGAAAGTAAAGCGTGATCAGTGACAAGTGAAAGACTCATCGACTGAAGCAGTTACCGGGGCTTGAGACAGAGACATCTCATACACACATAAAAACCAAATACAACAAGAGTCATGTAACTAACTCACTGAACATTGAATTGACGAACTGTTTCCGGAATCGCACTTGAAGTGAATGAAAAAAAGTTTGGGGAAAAAATGATCAATCGTGGAGAAAGCTAATAATCATTCAATGATTTTTTTATGTCTTGTATCGACAGATGGTCAACACTTTTTCAGGGCAAATATAAGTTCAGAAATGTATCACTGCAGAACACGGTTATCTTTTTAATTATAATTATCTGGATCGAATAATGTCACTCCAACTAGGCTCTAAACCCAAATTTATACATTCATTGTTGGGAAAATTAAAACTAGACATGATTACCACCGAATGGACGTTGAATAGAGCGCAGGTGCACATCATATCAGCCTGAATAGTAAGATAAGCTACGCGAAGTGACACAGAGGAACAATTCCTCAAATTGGAAGGTTTCATGTATCCTGGTGATTTATCTCTCTGGTGTCTAATCTTCACTTGACAATTGTTTGCCATTATCTGTTGCTTTGAAAGTCTGCTTTGCATTGAACAGCAAACATCATATCCCGGTGAGCTGCTTAACAGACAGGCTGAATCAGAGTATGGGTCCTCGAGATGATTGCAAGGTGCCTCAGTTAGATATTGAGCAGTTTGCTGCATTTTGTCTGCAAGGTTATGCAATGACTTCAGTGCCTGGGGAGGGACGGTAGTTAATATTACAGCCTTGTGTTTCTTCTGTCATGGGTGTATAGATTAATGCGACCGATTAAAACAAACGAACACGGTGAAGTTGGGTGTGCAGTGTCTAACACGCCATACTCGATCAATAGAGTCCGGTTATGGAACCGTGGTTGATCACACATTCAAAGCTCCCGTTGAAGAAATCGAAGAAGGTGACTTATCCTCTAGAAGGGACTATTCATGAGGAAGTAAAATTGCTCTTCGGTGGACCCTCATTGGATATTGAAGATTGTTTGACCGAGATCCCATCGAAATGACCGTGTCGAACAGACAAAAGGATAGATCGATTATGGTGACGTGAATAGGTCAATGTGCGACTGGCGAGCTGCATTTAGTTAACTCGGATCTGTATAATAATGACAGGAAGCGGGTGGTTTGCAGCTGGATAATTAGCTGGATGGGATCGATCATAGCTTCTGCATCATATATGACGAATGCTTCTTGCGTCGAAAGAAAAACAACGACGATTTGACTTTGAAACGACATGTGATCGGGCTAAATCTGCAGATTGGACTTTGTGGTATCTGAGACTAGTGACAATGTGGTACATGAAATAGAAAAATGATTGTGTAATGTCAGTGCTATGATTTGTACTGACATTGTTTTGTCTAACGTTCTAAGCATTTCATAGATTTTCACATTTGATGATCCTATGAAATTACCTCCATTTTCTTCCGACGGAACGAAACGTTTCCGAACAACCCACCGATTCAAGTATACAGTTATACAGATTACACTTTTGTTTGTGACCTATGACACTGTTAGGCTTTCTAACCCAACAAATGTCTTTCGAAAATCCAATATTCCAGTCATGCAACATTTTGGGCCTTAAGAACCAAGATTCGAACCCAATCAGAGCTATTCAACTTTGGTGCTGAGCGGCTCACTTGTCCGGGTAATTCCGTTCTCTCTTCTGAGTTTCCGGGGCCAGGATATTCCCGGCGCCCATCAGTGAGCAGTAGATTCACGTGATCACTTACTCTACTGTTCATCGAATTCAGCTATGTTATAGAGATGTTGCTAGGCGACGCTCATGTTAAACGCAGATTTGCACACTCGGCTGCAGGATGCAACAAACAAAAGGATTTCCTAAGCATCCCAATCAGATTTCTCTTTCTTTAACGGTATAAAAACTTACCACATTTGCAACAGGCTAAAACGTAATTGGGGGTAAAGAGATGAAATTTGTGCATAATCATTATTCAATCTGGACTGATATCCATTTGAACAAAAATACTGCTAACTTCTGCTACTCAATCATGTTTCTCTCTATCCGAAGCTATGTAACCATCTGATCGTGTATCGTTTGTGAAAAGCACAGTTCAAATCGTGATAGAATAAAGCAAAGAATGAAACGAAACACACTAGGATCATGTGCTGTTGACCTGTCATTCGAATCTCCTATGATCAGATAGAACTACGAAGAGGACTAAATCCGATCCCGTTTGGGGAGAGGGGGGCGGGGCGGATATTTTTACATTATTCCAATCACGAATTACAGATACTTACTGAGACATTCTGGTTCACCAGTGGCGCCGGAGCAACAAGGGACTATAGGGGTGGAACAGGGAAAGTATCAGGGACAGGAAGGTGACAGTACACATATATGAGCCTGAAGTGTGTGTGTGTGTGTGTGTGTGTGTGTGTGTGTGTGTGTGTGCAAACTCACTTTGTCCAGCAACCGATTGAAGAACTGGCGTGCAGGAAGGAAAAAATGAACATATAAAAATCATACTAGTGGTAATTCATGATTGAAATCTATTAATTTGTGTTGCATGTGAAAACGAACTTCAGTTCAATCTAACCCTTTACAATTAGTCTTCAGCTAAGCAACAATCATACTGTGCTACAGATTTAATTTCCCCTGAAACTTTTTTCTATGAGTAGATTTGAGCAAATTAACGCATACAACAAAGACAATTGCGTTTCGGGCGCGTGGTGGTAAGCAATGCTTACCGATTGCGAGAAAACTGATCAGGACCAATAGACAGACCATGGGAGAGAAATGCAAGTTGCCCCTAGTCATATTGATGGATTGTCACCCTGAGCTTTTGATCCGCTGCTCTTCTCGGTCCCTTTTTATAATCCGGCTGAGTACGGTAGTTCATTGTGATTGGTTACTTCCACAACGATTCAGTTTATTGGTTATTGTTCAATTCACCAATCAGGGCGAAGGTGGTTAGAAGGTCACGTGAATAATTGTACCAAAATTATACCAGTAAATGCCACTGTCGGTTACTAATCCCACATCAGTAATTTTTAAACATTTTTAGGGGCAGAAAAAGGGAATAAATCTGTTTCGTTACATGACCAAAAAATTATTTTTGGAAATTTCTTTTCGCGCCTAAAGCGCGAGCTGAATGCCAAGGAAACACCGTACAACTGGGTTCCATTAAGTTAAATACATGTATTGCTTTCTAATTGACTGCACTTTTTTCGCACATAATTTCTGTGAAAGGGACATAGGGAATACAATTTTGTTGAACCACAGGCATCCACCAAAGCCGCGTGTGCAGAATTTACGTTATTTTGCTCTTGTCAAATGTCAAAGCAGTAGGATGCGATTTTCGCTACTGAGAGCGGTTGAAAGTACTAACTCAAAGGGATAATTGTGAATGAAAAAAACAACATTTTTGCCGTGATCCATTTATGGAGATCGATCACTAAATTTTGATTGATCTCAACGAAAGTCTACCGGGTTAGACAGACTGTATATCAAATATTGAAGTTCCTGTTGTTCGTACAGGTGGTCAAAATAGAGTGGAGNGAGCTGTCCGGGGTGACCTGCTCCGTAGAAATTCATGCTTACCCGAAGACCGAATGTTGTTTCCAAATTACCCAGTAACAAGAATAAAACTTTCACAGATTGAACTGTGCTCTCGTAGCTAAGAAGGCGCAGTTATCCGATAACATGGGCCGTGTCCATGGCGGAATTCAACTATCACAACAAGTTCATGAGCTTATCAAGTTCAAACTAAATTCACAAATTTTCAAAGTAGACTACGGAAAATTAATTAGTTATGATGGCTCATACAGTACTAATCCTCAATTTGGTTCCTTTCAGTATGAAGAGAGCAACTTTTAAACTGATATTTACCGAGGACTACTTTCCCGTAAACGAATGCTCATCAAGATCACGTAACATAGACAAGACACTATCTGTAGACAGCTTGTGAAATGGTACTATTTTCCACGTTTCTCTACCACCAAATTCGGAATCTTTCGCACCAGTGACGGAGTATTATTCTCTGTTCGTCCGAGAAACTGAGGGGTCCGAGGACAGACGAGCACATGTTCGTTCATACGAAGTAGAATAAATGGAAGCTCTCGGTACAAAGTGTAAAATTTCACTCCACCCCCAGGCCCAATTTTAAAAGACCGTATTTGGTTAGCTAAACGTTCCCGTCCGGACAAAGTCGATTACAACTGACGGCCTCTGATTGGTCGCTCGTTTATCTCTTTTGTACACCCCGTTGCTCATCCCCTATCAAGATCACGCCCAAACTGTAGTCAGGTTTATTCGAACCTCATCAAACACTGCGCGGACGACAGATTAGTAAGTTAGTTAGTTATTTCAGCTCAAAAATTTGAAAATGCATGATCTCGGAAACTGGTAACAATCTTAGGGTTGCTCATTGACATTCAGGCCGCTGCTTGCACACGGTGGAAAAAGGTAGACAGACAAAAAATATCATGGTGAAACGGCGAAAAGTTCCGCAGTCTCGGTGGGATTCGAACCCGAGCACAGACGCCGCCCACTCTTTTGCACAGCGCACACCTAACCATCATGTGGTACATGATTTAAGTGAGAAGGACCTATGTATCAGTGTGTGAGAAGATTTAAACTGCTCTCAGTTTTGAAATGTATCGATGCATTTAAAAAGTGCTCCTTTTTTCGTTGTTATCAACACTATTCGCATGACTGTTTTCGATGCAAATTCCAGAGTAGGCGTCGTGTATCCACCCAAGCTGTAATTCATGACTATAAGGCGAACGAAACATGCTACAAACTGCACAAACGATAACCGGCGTATTGGGTAGCACGATTGCGTTCTGCCCATGAAGTCCCGGGTTCGATCCCCAGTCGGGTCGATGGATTCGCACTGCTGATGAGACCCAACCAGGTCGAAACAGCTGTCCAGTGTTTCCGAGCTTTTCAGTTCACGCTTCATTTGCTATATACACGACGAATTCCCATTTGAAAGATAACCACTAAGATAAACAAGAGATTGTATTCCCAAGTCAGAGAGGAGAAAATAAAATTGTCGCTGTTACATTCCACTCTGGATCATCGAATTCGAGGGGACTGGATTGTGGTATACCTAATACTACAGAACACCAAACTTGTCCATTAACATTCACCTTAAAGGATATCCTTTTTAATTGGTGGTTTCAAACAGGTCGACCGAAATGCCAACGTGAATCTTTTCTCATCAAAGTGTTCCCCATTCAGAACGTCGTTTGCACACCAACCGATAAATGTATGAAGCTATCTGTTTAACTTTAATATCACATGAAACACTGGAATGTGTGAACATCACATGATATTTTCATACCCCGAACAATATATGCCTTTACCCATTTTCGAACCGGCAATAATCCAGCTGTGGAAATATCCTATAGAACAAAGGAATCAGTAGCTCGTAATCAATCTTAATAAAACCTCGGATGTAGCTTTGACTTTGATCTCCCGAGTGAGGATGAGTCGGTTTCTGTGTTGTGTCTCATAATGACTATGTGTGGCCTTCACCGGTAAACTCGATGCAGACTGAACTCCAGTTCAACTCCCAACTTCAAGTGTATGCACACCGATTTTGAGTACTCTGTCAAGATACGTACCTTCTCGACTAAGTTGCTCCACGTCTTCTTTGATTCCGAAAATCCACGTTTTCCAGGGATCACCGATACAATAGGGTCATCCCAAGCACGACTTTTGGAGACACCGGAGAACTTAATAAAACCCTAGAAACCGTCGGTATTATATCCGTGTATAATAATTTTTTTGATGAAAAAACAGCTCCATTGGACTTACTCCCTGGATAATCGGTCGTGTTCGTTGCTTTTCTGGATCAGAACCCTTATTCTTAGGAGGTATTGAATCATTACGGACTACGACGTCTGGTAATCGTAGTTCACAATAGGATGAATAGCAGTTCGATATGCTCGTAATTTAGTACATAGAATGGTTTCGTTGCGTGTCCACTAAGTTCACTGTAGCTGTACAAATTTCACCCTAAAGATATCAACGCATAGCTGGACTTTGTATTTACTTTATCGTTTGGGCTCAATGATTCGAGTCAAAGTATTTGATTGTCTGAATGAAGTCTGCTGACTATCATTTGGTTGTGATTGATGGTTGTGATGGGTTTGCTGCGGCCAAACTGTCTTGGGTCTTAGAAGAGACAGTTGACGGCCTTATCGACTTCTGGGAAATTCGGACGTTTTCGCTTTGTTGGCATGGAGTCGAGCATGGGTGTCGAAAAAAGGCCAGTATAACTCCGTTGAGCTTCACAAACATGCCATCTGCTTTTAGTTTGTTCCACCACAAGTTCCGATGGGCGAATTCAAAGGCCTCGCGGAATTCGATGAAGCAGGCTGTTGTTTGTTGCTGGAATTAGTACCGGTGTTCCAAGATACGACAGAGAGCAAATACCTGGTCAACTCGGACTCTACCACAATCCGAGCTGCTTCAGTTCACGTGGTGGGACTTTCTATTTTTCAGAGATTTCTTCTGTACCTGGTGGTTTACAGTGGATTGTATGTAGCTCCCAGTATTATGTCACCCTTAGGTGATCTGGTTGTGTGGTCGTACACTCTATTTGCTAATCGTAGTGTTCAACACAACTGAGGAATCTCTTTTCGTTTCTGTAGAGAAAGTCGGCTTAAGAGACGCAGCACGGAATCCATCGGATGTTCCTTCTCCGAAGAAGTACGGATGATGCGGGCGCGTCTTCTGAAGTCTCCGACACCTGCGGACGTTTGTCTTCATTTTGTCTGATACTATCCATGACCACTATCTCTTCTGACCCGTATCCGAAATTATCATCTTAGTTGAGCATATTTAACTAATGAGCGTCTAACTACGAAGATCGAGTATCCTGAACACGTATCGTGAAGTTCCAATGATTAGAACTTACTGCAAAGCATAGATGCTTGTGGCGTCGATTTTAACTCATGCGTTTGACGGTTTGGTTTTAACCTGACGTGTAGGTTCTAGTGAAATTCTTGGTTAAGTAAAATGTAACTGACAAAAGATGAACGCCAACTTGAATTCCGTGGAAAATATAACACTGGCATCGGAGCCTAACTCAAATGAAACTTTCGTTGTGTATTCGATTTACCAATATTTATAACAAATGCACAGTCGAAGAAAGGTGTTCAAAAGCTGATTTGTACTTGCACTTGAATCAATATCCTGTTAACCAAACTTCTTATCAAAGTGTTATTTCAAGGAAAGTCACACTCCCCTAGTCATTCTTATCCATCATGGTCACTGATTTGTATGCTTGGTGTCTTGAACTTTAGCGAATTAGACAAAAAAGACTATTTTGTCGAAATTGTAGCGAGTAAGTCCTGTCTGAAGAGAAGCCCCGGAATTGCAACCCGGGATGAGCAGAAAAAATTATGAAATCGGTCACGTGATTCTGGAAATCTCTGTTGAACGATTCGTAATTTTTGTTTCATGAAATTAGTCAGAAAATACAATAATAATGATCTGTCTTTTCCAGAATTTTGAAGCGGATTAAAATATGTTTTAGTTGGAGTACTGAATCATGGTCATTATTTACTGATTCACTGGAAAACACCTAAGTGGCTTCATTACTCATAATCTTGTATTTTATTTCCGTTAATTTAATAGATAATAATGATATAGTTTTCAGCAAGGGAAAACGGTAAATCAGACAACTGTCATTCAACATACATAAAATGGAGAAACTTAGGTGGTGGCAGTGGTCGGATTCGAACACACGTGCTCCGGGGCGATAAGCCGTAAAATTTACCAAGTGAATTAAAATATGAACCCTGATAAAGTGTTTCGTACATCTGTGAAGCAAAATCCCCCGGAACAAAGTTATTGCTTAACCCATACACACGTTCTAAGCACACATACCTGACGTACTTATCCAAGCAGTTCACACAGTCTACATGTGAAGTCCGTTCCTCACAAACTTGTCTATTTTCTAATCGTCATTCATTTATATGCAACATTTTGGTTTATCTTCTGTCGCGAATTGTTTTTGGAGCCGACATTCAATGGTAGCACGTTTTCTTTCTCTGTGGTTAAGGTCATCCGAATTCATAAACTTGCGGTTCTTTACTCCGTGAGAATTCGCTCACTGATCCTGGACATGTTGACGCATTCTTTTTAGCTGTGATGGACTTTTTGTTTGCGCTGATTATCAAAGTACACCCACTGTCAGCAAAAAGCAGTTTTCCATGACTTTCCATTTTCAGGAACGGGGAAGAGGTCAATCGAAAGGCTACCGCCGTACAACACTTAATGGGGAAAGGTAGGTGGTGGTGCTATTGGATGGATTTGAACACACGTCCTCTGGGATGTTGTTTGGTGACGTTACCACCGCGCTACCATCGCACCTTTATTCTTATGTCACATTTATGTGAGAAAAGAACGGAAGAGAGGGAGAGAAAGATGGTATTAGGGTCAATAAATGTTTGTGAATGGGGATTGGGGATAGACAAGTTTATTCCCACTTCTCATGATCGGACAAAACAATGAGCCTAATTTGGTGATTTGAAGTTACACCACAAGCACTACGTGAATTAGGGTCGTCCATTGTCTATCACTCTCGCTTTGAGCATGGCATAGTTCTAGGGCTCCGCATTTTGATGTTCACAACGCGAGCCTTGTGATTCATGTAGAACGAATTAATCCACGGGAAACAGGATGAAAGTTATGGGGATTTTCCGATCTGTTGCTTGAACTTCCATACTCGGATAGGGGATTTGGTGGATGCCAAATATTGGTACGGCTTTCAGAAATAATATGAACTAGTATGTTTACAGAGGTGTATAGAAATACAGCTTTGGAACAGATCAAATCGGTTCATGGATTAAGATGGTGGTTAGTTCACGCTTTGATAGATTATCTGAATGAAGTGATCAGTTTACTGCCCTTAGTTCGGCTTGAACTGAACAATTTTTTAGGCCACAAAGATCAATCGAATAAAGCTGTTGGGAAAAAATAAATAAATAGAGTTTAACGTTTATTGTTTAATCCCCACCGACCTTGCTTTGTGTAGTCAATACGGGTAATAAATTTACAATAGCAAGAATTATTTCACTATTGGGCTGTTTCAGGTTTTCTAGAATGACACATGAAAATACTGTTCTGCTCAACTATGAGCTTCGTTCGGTTCGAAAAAAATTGATGCTCACTGTCATTTAGGCTGAGTATTCTTGATAGCCCTGGGTTAAAAAGAACCACGTGACGGCATTGTGGAGACTGATAAGCAGCATTAATGGTAGTCGGTTTCAAGCAGAAAAACCTGTATTATTTACCGCGATGATATTGAGATTTCTCTCGGGAGGGAGGAGAGGAGGTCCGCATACATTGTGGTACCGTTTCGTTTGTCGAATGGAATTACCATATTTTGTGTTGTATTGACAAACGGCTAATAAGCCAGCTCTTTTATCACGATAACACATAATCATTAGTTCTTTTTCGTGTTATTATCGATTGCGACACGCTGGCGATCAGCACAAGGTCAAAAGGAGCTAGAGGGTTTAATCCCTCATCCTCCGGTGAATTATAATACAATGAACTATTGATATCCACCTCGTCCGTCTTTGGATAGCTATTGTCTAGGCGGCGAGGTCCTGCGGACTACCCGGATTGAAGTGCATAAGATTCTGTGATAGCTGCCGAATTTTTTTTTCACATAGTTGTGGGTCCTATTTGATCTCCCGTGTCGAGTATACATCGACTAAAAATCGAATCAAACAGAGAAGAAAAATCATTGGAGTGTAGTTCGAAAGAATAAATCACGAAAACTTTGATTCAACCTGCACTTTAATTTTCGATCCATTTTTTCTCAATCATCTTCACAATCATTGCTTTCGATTTACAATGAGCCGTTAAAAATTTAAAAAAATAATCTCTTTATTGTCTTTTTTTTGTTTATAACATATACCGTTTTCAGGAAGTGGATTGCAAACAAACAAAGGGTTCCTAAGGTTATATAAACATACCGAAGATGGAAGATGGTGACAGGATTCAAACACACACGCCTTATGGATAAGTGAATTGATGACCTCAACCATTAAACTGCGGCTCCTGCTCAGAAATGTGCGTCGTTTTGCCGATTGGATTAGGTTTTTCACTAATCGTAGACATATCTGTGGATAGCTAATTTCAATAATTCATTCCGGATCTGGATATTAGGCCAATTTACATCCGATCTATGAGCTCGTTGTTTTGCTTTTCCTTGTAATCGGTCGGTCACTCCTGTGGCTGCTTAAATGAATCCTGATCAGTCAGAAAATATAATGCAACTTTGCACAAAAGTTGCATCGGCTAATAGCTGTTTGCTGCGTAATACGACAGATTTCATTCGAATCTAGCTTCATCAATATCAGATAAGACGCCAGATTCCCATAAACTTCGCACGCCCAATGAGAATGTGATTTGAAAGTGGTCGTACACCACCAAATGAATTCCACAATTCCTAATTGATTCGTTCAAATGTATTTTTGAATGAAGGATGCTCACCGGTCATGTGATAAAACAATGATCGCAATAAGACATTGTTACTCTTTCGTGCGGTTTATCATCAGTGCTTGATCAGGGGCTAACTCTGTATTAACAAAAGGCCTTAGGTTGCACAATATTGATTGTATAACATTACAAAGCTGTGTTGTTCGCTTTCGAACACACTACTCTGATTGGAACTAAAAGTTCTTGAAACGCACTTCACTGATTATGTACATTGAATGATCTCCTCCTTAAGGTGGGTCATTCTGTATATTGATTTTTCTTAGTGTCCTTCTTTCTTGAAATATTTTATTTTGGTATACACTCTTGTGCAATAAACAGAATACGAGGTGAATTCCATGGTTCCTGGGACCTGTTGTTCACTCATTATTACCGGCAGCCTAATCTTGAGTACTCGGGGTGATGAACAACTTAAGGTGTGCTATTGAGTTGAATGATGGGGGAATTTATCGATCCACAAAGTTGGGTACTGGTGGCGTGGTCCGAACCTCGGACCACGGGGAGTGAAAGCATACGGATGGCAGCGACTTAAACTGCTTGATTAGCACCATACAAATAGTAAAAATCCATCATTCAGCTTAATAACTGCTCGGAATATGCTGGAGGTGTCCACATGTAATTGTAATGAAGAATATTCGACTGTATATCTTTTTGTTTTGCTAGTGTGACAACGAATGAATTCATTTTTTCTTTTCCATTTTTTCTTCCTTTAATTGAGTATATAAAGATACAATTTTCAGGAAGAGGGAAGCGACCGGGCCACCACCGCACGATGCAAAAAGTATGTCCGAATACACAAGTTCACTCACTAAAACGTGTTTTTCTAGTGGACTGTCTACAGTGCAAGTTGGGATGGAAACTTGTAAAGAGGAAAGAGGACTTGAGTAGTATTGTGTGATTTATTATGGAAGCAACTAAACAAAGCTCGACTGGTTCCACAGGAATCATTCTTCAATCATTCTCGTTTTTCCACTTTCTAGGTCAAACCGCATAATGGCAGTTTCAACTGGAAAAGGATAGCATCAGTGGCAAGTCTGAACCGATCATGCTATCCCCGCGATTACGCTGAGGCACACACACGCAAACTTGGCACACACAAATTTGGCTACTCTCCACTAATTAGTCCTCAATAAACTGGATCCGGTTCACCGCGACCTATTGGCGTTTATCTCCCCGGTGTGTGTGTGTGAGCGCGCCAGTATTGAGGTCAAACCAGTGCTAGTGTCTATCGTAGTCACACTTTCCGCAAATGAGTCATTTCCAGGTGACTCTCACCTAGTTTGGCGGATCGTGGGGCTGTGTCAGAAACCAAGATCTTCATTGCCTTCGGTTTATCCCACCCACTTCTCATCCCAGATTCCACTTTTCTTGTTACACTGTGCGAGGGAAAGCACGGGGTCGAAAAGAGCCGAAGAATCACCAATAGTTGATAACTCCATTGAAGGATATACATTGGTAGTCGCGTAAAGACGTATTCAACACTCCGCGGCTTTTGTGATCAACGACTTTGTGCGTGCAGACTGAGGGTACTTCAGTCAGATGTTGTTAAATCGAGTTCTGACTAAAGTCAGTATGTTCGGAAAATCTCAGAAAACTGTTGATGTTTTTACCACCGACCGGAAGAGTAGCTAACCAGTTCAAATCAATTCCCCCATTTTACTCTTGCTGTTATTTAAGCATTACAAATTTTGCATTAAGTGATATATGCTGGTGAGTAAGTAAGTACGGGATTGATCACTGGCGAATATCACTGGTATTTCAGTCCCAATGTTGTTTTCTTTTTAATTTTTCAAAGCTATTATCAGTTTGTCCCTTCGAAACCGCACTTCGAGACCTCATTCTTTACCCACAAAATATTTTCACGTATTGTGTCCTTTGAAGCAGCTGATAGGGACTTCGAATTTAGTGTCATTCCGTGGTTTTGGCATACTCACTAATACCGGTAGGCGAGGGTGATATCAAGTCGGGGGTTGGAGTTATGACCAGTATAGGATGTCATGGGAGATCATTGTAGATCATTTTAGGTGGAGCCCGACATCACAGGTTTGAACCGTACGGTATGAGAAGCACAAACTAGAGGGGAAAATCAGCGGCTCAAACGTACGGTAGGGTGTTTTGGGAACCTCGAGGCATTTGAATGGTGTCTTGAAATTGCAGCACTGGACTGACGGGACCAAGGCCTTCCTGTGCCCTTCAACACTATTCCACAGATCATGCTCCAGCCGGTCGAATGCTCTGTTTTTTTTTTTCATTCCTAAGAGGCTTACATGCTTGAGTCTGTTTAACCTTGTAGGGCATAGAACAAATGTGAACTGTAATCCCTATTTTAGAAATGCATTTCCGCTGGAATCTACGTGTCATACTTTGTACTGAACAGGAAAAATGTGCA
>UZAN01040000.1:14217-29725 GCA_900618425.1 Echinostoma caproni | reverse complement strand
GGGGTCATGGTGTTGTGGGGGGATTTATTCTGGCACTGAGAAAAATTTTCGAATGTCGCAGTTTGAGGATATCCTGGGAAAGCAATCAAACAACACAACTATTTGACTGATGAATTCGTCATGTAAATGAGGCATGAGCTGAAAAGCTGCTTTGACCTGGTTAGATCACATCTGCAGTGTGCGAATTCATTAACCCAATTGGTGATTGAACCCGGGACCTCACAGGTAGACCGCAAGCATACCACCCACTCGGTCACCGGATAACTGATCGGATCGTTTTTTTCCATGTTGAATTTACACGATATAGCGTTTCAGCTCACGCCTCATTTGTACGACGAAATCATCAGATAAGTAAATCAAATCCCCCATTACTCTGATAAAACATTTGAGATTCAGTGGCAATAAATTTGGCGTATCTTGACAGTTGTGTTATGATGCTTCAGATCTATTTCTGACTTGTCAAAACCACATCAGCCGTAACTCAACGGTGGTGAGATAACTTGTGTAATTTGTCNAAACCACTACAAAGGCAGATATAAATTCACTAAAAAAAACTGATCAACCAAGCGGAACCAAGTTGCTCGAACAAAACCCTGATGCATCATGATGTAAAGATGCGTGAAAAACTTAGCTCACAGATGAAGTAATGCGGTTCGAGCATAAATGGTATTTTGTGATTGAACTATGCGATTTCCGTTTGGATGACAGCTTTCTCACCTGATTGAACTCCGAAAAAGTCCAATCCGTTGTAAAAGATAAACAATACACTGTACAAAATTTATCCCCGCATCCTCGTGCGCACAGTTAACCCTCTTCATTGGTAAAGGCTTTCTTAAAAAAGAGCTTTGAGCAAAAACGCTTCTTATCGACGCTCACATATGTTCCATCATTTGATCTTAGACTTCTCGATCCTGATCTGATGTCACAGTTGAATACATTACACGTGACACCGCTTTTTCGTGTGTGTGTGTGTTCTCTTCTCTAATCCTCCTTAGCCCCAGCATATGACAAACTCAGACAAGTGATGCACGGACAGAATTGACGGATATCTGTCTATCTTATCATCATTTGTCCAAATGAATCATTTTCCTATTTCCAATCCTCAATCGACGCTGTAAAAATTATCCTGGAATAAAGTTTATTGTGTATTGATTGCAAACTGCCCCATTGAACTGTTCTTTATCCGAAGATGTCATTAGCGATTGTACTAAATCAAAGTTCTGTTGTGACTAGGAAGGCGAAAATAGTACAGGCCGTGGAATAATAGACGACTGATTATGAGAATAACGAGGTGACGTGAGTTGAGTTGAATTTGAATGAAAATACACATTTTGTACTCTTTGAACTCATGATATATCAAAGAAAATGACGAGAATAATCTTTGTATTTCGTGTATGGTAACCTATTCCGTTGGAACGTTTCGCACCCGAATGTTTTACCAGAACAAGAGTGAGTGGATTTGCATGCACCAAACATACTAGCACGAACTGTGCTGTAATCTGTGCAGACATGTGTGTTTTGTGCTTAGGTATTAAAGTTGTGACTCATGGCTTGATCATCAGTTGAGTAAGTGGATCCGCACTGCGGTTCTGAGTTCGAATCCCCCTATCGCCACCCATCTTTTCTTTTATCTTTTTATTTTACTTCCTTTTATTGAATATGCAATGGTACAATTTTCAGGAAGGGGGTAGCGGCCAATCAAAGGGCTGCCATTCAACACAAATGGGGAAAGTCAGTCTTCCCGACTTTATATTTCCCCAGGCAACTTTTGAATGGTCACTTCCCTCTTCATGATTGTGGATTGTACATTTGTAAAATCAAAATCTAAAAATCAAGTAAATGGATGTTGTATCACTGGGGATGAAGTTCCAGAGTCCACCAAGAAAGGTTGACAGTCTTCAGGATTAAGTTCAAAAAGGAAAACTTCTATGATCAGCTGAAGGATCTTTCACCTGCATCAATAGAAACGCCCGTTAGTTCCGTGCGAAAATGATAAAAAAACATATTGATTTCGATTTTAGAGTAGCGAGCTTGGATTAGCCGATTCGTTTGTTAAGAGCCACCAGACACATCAGCGATTCTTCCATAAGTGAGTGAATGTTACTTGAAAAACTGGACCAGTAAGGTGCTTACACTGATTAACTGGACTCCTATTTATTAACCGTTTTTACTATTCACAGCATAAACGAAAGCCGAAATTCGGACGGGAAAACACAAAGAGATTTCATAATAGATTAGCTGTAGGACATTACTGGACCTTGGAAAATCGATATTTTTATGTAGAAGTTTAAACTATGGAAGAGTGCCTGATGCTCCTTAACAAACGAATGGGCTAATCCAAGCTACCGTAAAATTTATTCAGCCATTCGCACAAAGTGATGACCGTCGACCGTATAGTTCAGGGATAAGGGTTTGAAATCCCAACCCGACCGTTCGTAATTGCAGTGCACACTGCTGATGAGTCCCAAACAGAACGAAACAGCTATCCAGTGCTCTTTGTTGGTTATCACGAACAGTACTATCGCACTGACTCTGTGATTCCTGTTTCCCTCGTGCTCCTGTTGCCGGTGTTTCTAATTCAGACATTTGGTCAGTACTTGAATAGCTTTGTCTATTTACGTTCACTCGACAGTGTAGACAACAAAGCTTCCGTTTTGGTAGTCCTTTACAAACATCTACCGAACTTTATTACATTTCAAAACAGAATAGAAGCAAGTTCGTAATAGAATTATTGGTAAAATGATTGATTTTTATTTGGATTGTCCCATACTAATATCTGTGTTGTTCATTTTTCTCAATTGAAGCACCCACAACTGTTCTCCTCGCCCTTAGTGTGATCGCAGTGCCTAATCGGGACTGGATAAGTTTTGTCTAATCGTCGGCTTTTTACATGAAACGAAAGGGAAGTTCAACTTCCTCCTCCTCGTCTCGTAGTCACACCACGGTAGACAAATGCCCATGATATTTTTTATGATAGAATGTCCCTCGAGGTTGTTGACACACGTGTTTCTTGAAGGGACAGTAGCGTGCGCAATGCCATTCTCCGTATTTCCAACATGCAGTGGGTGGTCTTCGGGTAGCGGCTGCTTGTGGCTTTCGGGTAGACATTGACCGCGGCTTTGTGACAGCATGGACATTGGATGAAGCTGTAGCCGGGCTGCATTGCTCAACGATGGCTGAGTCATGTTTGAGGTTCTCGAGCAGCTGGCATTCGTCTGTTAATGTCCGTAAATTGATGTTAGGATCTTGTTCGATGCGATTTAGTAAACGAATGCGGATTTCTGCGTCGCGGAGAGACTGAAGTGCCCACACAAATATCAGGCATTTGAATTGGTCATCGGTCATGGAACGCGACTTAAATTTCTCGCACTCCCGGTTCACAATGCTGGCTAGTGTCAGATAGTCATTTGTATCATTTTTCGCCAATTTGAGGCAGTGGTACCGGATACTGAACAAAGACGCCTTTTCACCAAACGTGTTTGAAAGTTGTTGGACCGTTTTTTCGAAAGTGAAATCACGTGGACTTTTGGGCAGGATCATGTCGGTGTAACGATCATGTTCTTTGGTTCCCAGCTTTCGGAGCAGTAGTCGCACCTTCCATCCATCATCAGCATCTGCGAATTCAAAACGGCATACATCTTCCCAACGTTTGAACCAGGAGTCAAATGTAGTTCCTGCATCGGGGTAGTACAGGAATTCAGTGATGCTTGCGGCAACGGTGTCCATAGACGTAGACTGTTTAACCGGTTTTGCTGGATTGGGATGTGTGCTGAGACGTTGTAACATGGTCTCCATCATCCTTAGGTGCGCGGCCTCGAATTGTGCCTGTTGCTGGTTGAGAATTGCTTGTAACTGCTCCGGCGTGATCGACATTGTGGATCCGTAAATTTTCCCGTCGCCAGTTGTTGTGTTTGGTCTAAGCGTACGAATGACACGAGCGACTCTTGCTTAACCCCCAACGACAACGCGGAGAGAGAACACAGGTTGAGACNGGTGCGCGGTCTCGAATTGTGCCTATTGCTGGTTGAGAATTGCTTGTAACTGCTCCGGCATGATCGACATTGTGGATCCGTAAATTTTCCCGTCGCCAGTTGTTGTGTTTGGTCTAGGCGTACGAATGACACGATCGACTCTTGATTAAGCCCCAACGATAACACGGAGAGAGAACACAGGTTCAGACACAGTCAGCGTGTATTCGTTTATTGGATCTTGATACGCAAAACATATAGAATTAATCGTGCATACGAGAACGGCGCAATGACGCACCAATCAGATTGTGTCTTTGACATGTCGATTGATCGATTGAACAAAACATTGGCTGATATGTTCTGTGATCATCCAATCAGGTTCAGCCTGTCTGGAGCGTTGGGAGCGTGCGTGTGGCCTGACTCGGAGGCGTGCGTGATCGGACGGGTTGCTTAGGCTCCGTACTAACAGTTGTCACTATGTAGTTACAATGGATTTTAAAGAAATCATTACTTTTTGCATAATCATAAAACGATGAAGACAAATTTTAGCTTTCCGAACATATAATTCCATTCATCAAAATACTCTTTTGGATTGCCTTGTGAGTGAAACAGCTTCATACTTGCGCATTTCACTCAATCACTCAGAGATCTGAGCACTTTTCATAAACATTCAATATCATCCTCATTCCTCCAGATTACACTTTACAGTTCCAATTGAACTCCTGCTTTTTTGAAATATAGATCCCGTTATATAATGCGGTTCGTAATTCACTGCTTGCTCGCTTATGTGCTCTTGTCGCTAGTGTTGTGCAAGAAGTGATCACCCCACCGAGCGGTCTGCTTAGTGACTCGGAGATCTTTGGCGATATATGCTCTACTGTAGCCCGGAATTGCAAAACCATGCATAAAACCATTTCACGTGAAATGTAAATGAATGAAGATGAAATTTTTGTGTATATCTGAAAACAAATTACAGTCCGTTAGAGGATGAGGTGATATCGACATGAGAAATACGAGTCAGCGATCAAGAATCAGAAACATCCGGGATGTAGTCACGATATTCAAGATCTTCAAACTATAAGAGTGAGCAATGACTCGGTTAGTCATAAAGAGTTGATTGATCTATGTCCCAATTATTTCTAACAATTATTTTCAGAGATATGGGCAATGCAATAAGCAAGCACTTCAGGTGCTTGATTCGCAGAGCGGAAAGAATTCTATTTTGTGTTTTTGGCTACTCATGAGTAGTCATAAAGTTGTTTTATCAAAACCTCGTAAATGGTCCTACCGAGAAACAACTTTTCGTAAATAATGTTCAGTCACCCTCCACTTACTACTTAATATGAATGCTTTGCCTCTGAATATTGCAAAACAACAAGAATGACGTGACTGATCTCAGCGTGCATAGATCCAAGAAAACATGAACTGAAAAACTAAGATTCATCTGCTGATGAGTGAGACCAGCATCGAGACATCTGTGCATAAGTTCTTAGTTTGTTCGTATCCGTCTCCTCTGCTCTGTGTAATTTTAAATTCATAATGTAATTGAATCAAAACTCTCATTACTCACCCAAAATAAGATTGGTCTTAGCATGATCCACAGCAGAGTGTGAAAACCTTTATTTGCAAATAATTACGCCTTCATTTTTTTGACTTGAAGAAGGTATGGTGTGTCACAGATCTTTACGTTTGGTAGTGCAACTGAAACAAAACAAAAAATACCAAGGCACATGAGATTAGCTTGCTTAAGAATTATTATGCTGGTTTTGTGCGTATGAAATGTTTCACTGTAATGATTGCACCCAGAAATACCACGTCAAATTACTACGAAGCGGCCCAAAGGATAAGTTGATGACCCGTGTACTGTTACATTGACATTTCGTCGGTGATACTGTCCGGTATTTTCTCACAACGACTTCAATGCAGTTTGTTCGAGAATTCACAACGACTAATAAACCGCCTCGTCGATAACTGTTACACAAGGTGCATTCAGGAAGATATGTTTATGTCATGCAGCGCATTGTGTTATGAGGACTACAAACGAGGATTATGTACGAGGTTCATTCTAGATACATAGAGGTGGTAAGAGTGCTCCGCTAAATTTAGTATACTGATGGTTTAGTGCAACCGATTCGGTCGTAACTAATGTGGTGTTTTTCGTAGGTAGAGAGGTACTATCTGTGGGGTTCTGTGTATACCCTAGTGTGTCAATTTGAGGTGCAATTTCGGACGTCATCATCCCCTTACAAAGGTCCCGATCAGAGCAGCTGGTTTACTTCGACTAGTCTCCTCTATGCGTACATTGATCGGTTCAGTAGCTCAATTGCAAACGCTTCTGCTTTTGCCAATTGATGTAATACCGTGTGACCATCAATTTATTCGGAAGAAATGCATGCCTAGCTTCAACTAGATAAGTTAAAACTGCGATGGTTACCATTTTCATAAAACCGATGTCTGTTTATGCTTAGTTGTGATATTTAACTCTGTGTGACTCACTACAACAACTGAGAGCATTGGCAACCAGAGATGAGGTGAGGACGAACAATTTATCTGAGACGAGGTTAAGAATACAAACATTTTCTCGAATGGTTACGTCCGGTTTTCAGGCTATTTCCTTTTCTCAGATTCATTTCATGTACAATTCGAGCTGAAACACTTTCCTTTCTGGAACATTGACACACTCATCCCTTCACCGATTTTTGAGCAAATGCCAAATACCTGGTGTTTCACCAGACGCGAAAATTACTCAACAATGAAGTTGTAAGATTTTATATTCAATCCATCCGCAGGCGACGTCATCCGCCCGAGGTAATTGTTGGAACTATTTGAGTGGTCCTTGTACATCCCACGTGAGAATCGTTCTTCAGAACTGCCGCGCATTTTAAATTAAAGTAGTGACAGTTAAGTATCTTGGGTTAATGTGTCTTAGTTTATCGCCGACGCATGAGTGATTTATTATAATTCCCACATAGTGAGGAATAGTACAATTCTCGTTGTTTAGATATTCGAGAAAGAAGATGGTCCAATTATATTCGGGTATTATGAACAGATTCGGCTTGGGGAAGAAGCTTTCCACGCAAAACATTATTCGGTATTAGACGACAGTTATTATTGA
Source organism: Echinostoma caproni (assembly GCA_900618425.1). Taxonomy (NCBI): domain Eukaryota; kingdom Metazoa; phylum Platyhelminthes; class Trematoda; order Plagiorchiida; family Echinostomatidae; genus Echinostoma; species Echinostoma caproni. Next base: position 22,642 of record UZAN01040000.1, on the reverse strand, counting down.
AAAAACAACGATCACGGGTTTCAAAATGCTTGTTTTAATTAAGGTCAACGCGGGAACCACGTGGCATAGGATTGTGTGAAATCCTTAGATTATAAGAGAAGGAACAAATGTTGGAGAGCAAACAATCCAGTGATGCCAACAACATCCAATGACAAATTGATATAGGAACCAGTATTTTTATAACTCCAGAAGACTGGTGCTGACCTGATGAGATTAGTTCATGACCAGCTACAGGTTGGGTATGGCAGAAATGACGTACATATAACTAGATGTCTCATTATGAACACGCCATCCCATTACTCAGTACACCGGATAATGAATGAAAAATTTCGCAGTTATCATTTTTAACACAGCAATTTGCTCTAAGAAGTCTCATTTATTTTTGACAGTTGAAAGAAACCGCAAGCACATCTTTTTTCGTACTACTCAAAAATGTGAGTAGTATCTCCCAACAGTAGGAAACACTCAGTTATATGATGCAATCAAACACCATACCAATCTTATTCTTTACTTTATCCCTAACGGGCAGGAATATTTTCTCTCTAATAATTTATGAGTGTTTGTGAGTTCAACTGTCATGGTGCGAGCACATCGTAGTAAATGCATAAATCGGATCGGATAATCACCACCAGATGTAGAAAGTTAAAGGTACACAAGTACAACAGACACCACTGCAAATGTTTGTCGCAAAAAAGCGGACTTGGGGAACTTTTTAACGGAGTTGCCTTTTTAGATAAATGGTCTCGCGCGGAACAGTACATGACAAATAAAACCCAAAGGGAACTATTCAATGAAAGAATATTTTTATGAGACCATTTATCCGCTTGGATTTGCGAGCGTATCTGGTTAATACAGAGTGCTGTCGATTAGTGCAATCTGGTAAGCCCAAAACACATTTGAATTGCCAGGGGAAAAATTGATATTTAACTGCATACAACTGATACTGTGTGACTACAGAGAGAAAAAATGCATTCGTATTTTCCGGGACTTAAAAAGTTCCATATGATCAAATGTTCCAGGTCATACCGAGACTCACAGTTCAATTTTTGTCCATAGGGGTATGCCGATTGCGATACAAATCTGAAATTGTTAGAATAAAATTGTCTGGGATGATACTGGACGACGATTAGTGGCAACGGGGATACGGAAAACTCTAAGTCTTATGAAAAACATATCAAATGATTTTCAATAAATTTTGAAAGACTTGCGGAGAAAAGATGTGCAGGGAAACTACGCGGATTAAGTATTCCAAAAGTGAGCGTAGAAAATGTGTTTGTATGCGTAATAAACGACACCCGATTATTCGAACATGAGATGAAAGAAAGTGAGAAGTAGATGTCGCAGATGATGAAAATGTTTCATGTCTTCCCTTTAAGCTCATGTATAGAAAATTGGCACATTCTACAAAACGGGAGTACGGCAAAAACCAATCAAGTCATGTGATGCAATTTTTCTCTTTCGACCAGTTGTGGCTTCAAGCATGAAAGTTTGCTGTTCAAGTCGGAATGTGGGTACAACAACAGATGGAACATTTAACCCAACTTAATGGTAACTGCTCGATACTACTACGCACGAGTAACTGGTAGTTAAATGTATCATACAAGATGTTCCGTTTTTCTTTCGAGTTCCATGCCTAAAACAACAGTTGTACTTGTAAGTATAATAACTTCCCGAAAATGGGATCACCTAAACTCATTGGATTTTGCTTTTTGAGAATTCAAAGATAGCAATCAATTGCTTGAACATTTTTTTACTATCTGGCATAAGTTCTTTTAATGTGAATGCGTGTGTTCACTTCAAAACATCACCTGACACCACAGTTGTGAATCACAGATCTTTTCAAAAACTATTTCCAAAAATCCTTCCTTCCTTTTAATGATTCGAGCCGACTATCCTTCGGACTACACCTTCACGCACAATCCTCAGTTAATCGTTTCAACCATACACTCAGAAGCAGTAGACTCGAGTTTCACTCTTATCGGGGCTTATCAGTAGTACATATCCACCGTCCCGTCCGGGTTTTGAACTCCGGACCCATCGTATGGAATGCGTGCGCGTTACCACTGTGCCGACCGGTTCATACCATACCTGAATCAAATTGCCAATTCATGTTTGTTCAGGTGTCGTCTTCAGCGATAGTCAGTTCAGTCTGGCCTGACAGCAACGAAGGAAGGCATACTGTTTACTCCAATCGAAAGCCTTCCACCAAGTCAGGACATTTTTCTTGCAGGTACGAACTGATTCGCCAACGAATCTACAAGGCTGGGTTGGTATTTCACATTTGATTCACACACATTTGACCCACACTACTACTCACAAGTAACTATGAGCCAAATGTGAAATAAATTTATTATCAAAATAGTCCCACAGAGCATATTTAAAGCAAAACAACAGAGTGGTGAACTACCTATTTTCCAAAGATTCGTATTCATGCCAATATATATATATGTATATATATCTGTACTTGGGTATACAGTTGTCTTGGGAAAATAAAATAAAATCACAGATTACTACAAACGATTTCATCATGAGACCGGAAATCGGGTTCCGCACGATCACATGTTTGTTTGTCCACTCATCGGATCATCGGGATCACTCGTGATACGGTAAGTGTGGCGTTGTACTTGCACAAATTGTTTTTGGGCTCATCTAGGGGAGGGGATATACAGACGAATGTCGTGTGGTTTCTGCTAGGACCGCTTTTCGCGGACTTCTTCGTGGTGAGACTTGAAAACTCTCAATTGCGGTCATCCATCAAAGACTGTGTACTATACACGCGGCACATAGATGACATTTGTTGTGTGATCAATGCAACATCGAACACAGCAAACTATTAAACAAGTTCAACACTGCGCATCCCAACATAACATTCATTTTAGAAATGGTATGTAACAACAAACTGCCGTTTCTAGATGTCTGTATCACTCGTCGATCAGATGGTTTGGTGCAGCATTCTGTACATAGAAATGCAACACGGAAAGACCAAATCATTCATTTTCGAAGCTTTGTACCACTGAAGGTGAAAAGGAACTTGGTTCATTGTCTAGCGGATAGGGCAAGAAAGATCTGCAGTGAAAACACGATAGAAGAAGAGCTTACTATAAAACCGATCTCTGCACGTAACGGCTATCCGGAGTGTTCAGTCAACAAAATGATTCAGTGCACGGAAAACTCATTACAAAAAATCCGTGTACATTACTTTGCCGTTCAAAGGGGACCCATCAGTTAAGATCATACAAAGAACATTATCCGATGCAATCGATAAGACTTTCTATGCATCCAAGCTGCGTATATTGTTCACGTCCAAGCCGATGGTGTGTTTGCGACTGAAGGACAAGTTCCAAACTCTGCAGTCTCATTCTGTATTTGCTCATTTACTTCATCCTGTGGAACAATGGGCGCGGTCAGGCGATTGTCCCAACGAATTCGTGAACATGACCCTGGTTGACTGAACAGCGGAAGGATTAAGTAACTCCCTAGTGCAGTGATTTCACACATATATATGTCTATACTCATAATCATAAAGACTACTGCACAGTGGGCATAGCGGAAACGTTTTCCAAGACGCAAGTTGTTTTCAATTTGTGCTTGAAAATAAAAAGGGTTATATGGGGGGGGGTTCGTAAAACTCCGCGGATCTGGGCACAAGAAAGGATTTAAACACCATGTCTACAGGCTTTCAGACTAGGGATGACTCCACAGTAGTCACTGGGACTGGCGAGCAAATCAAAGTGGAAGAGAGACCGAATCGGTGAGTTCCACAGGGAAAAATAGTGACTTTTTCGGTTTTGAAATCAGACAGGCAGTTAATCAAACGACTGAGGATTGGAAAGTGGTTGATGGTAGGCACGCATCAGCGACAATACTTTGTACTAAACACAGTCCCAAGAAGAACAAGAACCGCAGGCCCCCACCCGAGACATGGCTACAATATTCCATAGTAGGGTGTATTTGGTGGGCCTTGCAAAAAGTGGGAGTATGAGAAATGGGGAAAACCGCTTTGTGCTGAACAAGTAGCCATTCGTTATAGATGCAAACGATGCAAATTCTTCAGTATGAGGATACCAGTACAAGAAAAAGGAGAAAAACGATTTGAGGTTAAGTGAATCGACATAAGAAGTGGAACGTAGTGAATAAGAATCGAAACTCCAGGTTAGGAGAAGAGTTAGTACATTTTTGGGACACAGACATACAAACAGCTTCAGCGGAATCGGAAAATACGACCCTATTTTGAAGGCTGCAAGCAGCGACAGCCCTACGAACTGCATTGAATTCAGCACACGTGGACAATCGATCGAAGGCGAACATGTCAGAGAAAGCTGGAGAAGAAAGAGAACAATGTAGAGTGCATGATTACGAAAAGAAAGATGAGATTGTTAGTTTGGAATGAATGATCGTTGATAAAGAGCAGGATGAGGGTGTGAAAAACGCACAGAACCTTGTAATATGCCGAAGTTAACGGGAACCTCTTTCAAAATGCTGCTATCAACAATAATAGTAATAATAACAACAACTACCGAGGTTGAGTGACCACGAAGAAGGCCTAATATCCACGTGATGAAACACGACAATGTTCAAATTGGAAAAGTTTCTTGTTATGGCAAACTCAATTGAAAGCTCGGGGTATACCTAAGGAGACCGATTGCAACTTGAAGTGGTAGTTCACATCGAAAGACCGACATATATCAACAGGAACCCTGGTTGGCGTCAAATGGTATTGTTAGGACAGACCGCACAGAACCCCTCAGACCGTGCACGGATCCGCGTCACACCACAAGTACACTCGCGACGCCCGATACAAATCAATTCCGGATTGGTTGACTAAGGTGAATCAGACAGCTGTCGTCCGATCGCCCAATCGGAGTGTCAAGGACGCGATCTGATTGGTGCGTCACCGCGTCCTTCTCGTACCCCCAATTTTACCCAATCATATTTGCCTATCACATCATGATCAATACAATGCACTCTGACTTGTTCTCCAGTCGTGCTCTCTCTCCGTATCATTGTTTGGGGCTAACCAAGAGGCGCTCTTATCGAGCGCACTTCTTTCTAACCAAGAACATAATAGGTATAAAGAACGAATGTGGCGAAGATGAATTAAATCCTTTGTGAGTTAGCCCTCGTGTACGCACCTCTATTCGTATCAGGCTGTTCACGGTGGAATAACCCTCTTCCTCTGGTCCATGGTTTTAGTTGCAACGAAGCCTGGTTACCGGTATCTTTTGTAAAAGTTGAAATCACCTAGAATGACGATCTGGACGCTGGAGTTGGATTGCGAAATGTTTCTATTGTGCAGAGAAAGAAAACCAAACGCAGAACTGTTGAGAGAACCATTATGAGTTTGAAACTGGTGGTGGTTGGTGACGAGATCCGAAGCTTCACCCACAATAACCCACAATTCACCGTCGGTATCATCGGAATCACATCGGACGAGGGTTGAGTGTCACTGGAGTTGAACAGCAAACAAACGCGTGCACACCAGGTGGGAATAAAAAGGGCACCTGCAACAATTAACGAGGGTACCGTGAATGCTAGTGAAAGCGATAACAGATTGCGTTCCGTTGTTAATGTGTCAAGCGTGGAGAGGGAACGTGGTCATAACGGATGTGTACAGCTTTCAACGGGGAGTATTGATCAAAGAACAGTTTTATTTTGTTGATCAACTGATTTTACCTACTGGTACCCCCCCCCGAAAGCAATTTGGTCAGTCGTTTTTCTTATCTGATCCAGCACAATTTGATCACGAGAAGCTAGCTCACTGATTGATCTGTGATTAGCTAACACAATACATCACTGTTGTATAATCCACGGTAAAAAAAAATATGGATGAGAATTTTAAAAACACAGAATCAGTGATGAGAAGTGGAGTGAAAAATGACTGCACAATAATAAGTCACGCTCACGTGGTCCTTGTTTTCATCTTTGTCAAAGTTCATTGTTGGAATATGTGTTGCGCAATCAGGTTTACCTGGGTGCAAATAACGGTCCCACCTAAATTGATTCTGATCACATGAAGACGGTTTTCCTTGTCAGATTACGACTGTCTCTGGTTGTACAAATGGATCCGATTGACTCAATCAAATTGATTTAGTGATTAGTCTCCACCACACAAACTCTACCTCCCATATAGCACTGATTTGGTACCGAAAAAGGGTGTAGTTGTTTCGATGATAGACCTAAACAAATGGTTGATTTCGCGTTTCTAGTGGTGGACGAAACGCGGCAGAACGTCGATTGTATTTTCACAAAACTACGTACAAAATACGAAGATGTTCGCTTTGCAAAGAAGGACTAGTCACTAGGTACTGCGAATCTACTCCGGGCTCTCGCAGCGCAGCGGAGTGAACATAAATGCGCGACAGGGGTTCGTTCGGCTCGTATTCTCACAGTTCGAGGCGATATGAGGCTTTGTCGGCGATAGACGACAGTGGAGTAACTACGGTAGGGCGACGATACGACCGAGACAAGGAGTGGCGAGGAAACACTGGCAGACAAGTCCTCCGCCGGTAGGGGTTGAAGTTAAACCTGCCAGACAAAGCTACACTTTGTATTTTTATCGAACCAGAAAAAAAAATTGATTTCATCAACGCCACACGCTCCTGCACGGCCACGACGAAGTCAGATTGTTGCGTAGGTGCATCGTTCCATACTCGTTTTTTTACATGCAATCAGTGAATGCTTTCAGTCGAACATACAGAGAGAAATCTCAGCAAACACCAAGTGAAAAGCTGTCTTTACGAGTGTTTTTTCGTCAAGAATTTCTGACTTAAAATACCGGGTAAATTTCTCTGGACAGCCCCTTCAGAACCAGTCCATTCATGAATCATCAATATGATTCGATGTTTTGTAGGTGAGTTAGATGCGACTAGTCGCAACAAACATGAATGACTCTATAAGATTTCTCTGGAAGTACACTACAGGTTTCGCAGTTCTTGCCGTTTGTCGGGCTTGCGTATCCGGCTTGTTTTGCATTGGTGTTTTAGCCTTTTTCTGGGTCACCAACGTTGCGAAAACATTGCGTCACCGATTATTCAATAGACCAATGAAACGTCTGTGTGATGATCCAGGCCTACGAAATGACGCATACCACAGAGCGATGCGTTACAGTTTTCGGACAACTGTGATGAATCAAGCTTCCCAAACGATGTCAACAAAGCGCGTATGTGTCACAGCTTCTGGACTAAAAACCACAACCCTACCAACCGATCAGAAGCCGTGCGGCCCAGACAGAACTTGTACAGTTCCAGAAATACTAGCACGCGCTTAGCAGAGACTTGGATGACCAGTGACCTTGTTTTATACATATTATTTAAACCCCATGATTTCCTTCAATAAACGAACTACTAGTCCTGTGGCTTTTTCCTCGCGTCTCGGTTACGTGGGATACTGTCGTGTTAGTATCATTGTGATTCAGTGTTTACGTGGCATTCATGATTTCTAATACATGATTTATTTTTCGTGATCAGTGTGTACTACAACTATTACAGTGTGATTGAATATCGATTTTCTAAATCGATCCCCCCCTTTCATGTTTTCCTTATTGATTCACTTCTAATCTTTGCTGTCAGTTTATGTACCAAAAAACAAAGTTTAGGTTATGATCTATGTTGTCCTACAGAAACACTGTCCGTTCACAGTGGTGGAAAATTGTGACCATTAGTTAGATTAATTGGGAGATGAGAAAGAGCATGCTTACAGAACCCGAGGTTGTTTGAGTCTGAGACACCTGACCAGTTGGAACAAGAAGGAAATAAAACCTTTTAACATATCGAACACTGAAAAATTTTGGACTGGATGATGATGCTAAATAGATGTTCATGTGGATCATCCTGATTCGGAATCCCTTACGAAGAAAACAGGAGTGATTTTGTGGCTTCTAAATTCAATCAAATCAACCCTTGTCTAACTGATTCGGACAGNCGGACAGCATTTCTGAGTACATCATCATCATCATCACTGAAAAACGTGCCCATGTTTGAGCTGAATTGATGCTCTCCTACTTCTGTTCACAGAAGTAAATGCTTCCTGTGTTCTGCTATTCAACAACGGTTCCCCAAGAAAAGATGGAAAGACTGTTTCCGAAAGCTTGTGAAGCCCTGGCCTTATTCTATGAGTGTCCAAACTAATTGCAGTGGTAGGGCTTAACCGTCTCACGCATCGGGAGATGTGTGCGTCCGAGGAAGCCAGATGGTGTTTGATGGCCTCACTGACTTCCATACCACTTTGTATTTTTTCCATTGACTTAAATGAAATGCATGTTATGCCCAAGATGGTTTTACGGCTCACTGTGGTATACTGATTCCGCCCATGAGAGAATTATCTTCGAAGCAGCCCTTGAATATGGATGTTCTATAGGCAGGCCACCACCTCCAATGCTGTGCACCTCTGACACTGAGTGCGCAGTGAACCGTACTCGATGATCTAG
>UZAN01039999.1:63170-79959 GCA_900618425.1 Echinostoma caproni | reverse complement strand
GCGATAGATCTTCTGGTTTCAAATGCCGTCGTCTACACCGCGTTACATGAGTCAGGTGGGGTAACCAGACAAGCAATGCCGAGGTTAGACGCAGAGTTTTAGGTAATCGCGGCCGTCCACCCGAGCAAGTGGTCGAGCTCCATGGATTGCGGTGGTTGGGTCATGAGTTGTGCATGTCCCCAAATAGATTACCATAACGCGCGATGTGCACCGAGGCAGAATGGGCGGAAAATGTATAGGTTTCCAAACTTCAACCTGATATGAGATTGTGAAAGCCCTTTAACGGGAGACTTAGTCACATAAGTCGTCTTATGCTTCCTGGAATGGGTCATCGGGATCAACGTAGTTGACGGTTAGAGATACAGTGATACATCTGAGTGTCGTAAACTGTGGCAATCGTACATATACTCGATGTACGTGCAACTCTTCATGCATTCTCTGTTTTCACCGTGACACTGATGTGAACCGTCCACTTGAGTAATCATGCGACAGGAACCAATACTGGCACACGAAGGTGCATGGTTAATGGGTGTAGAAACTGAAATTGAATCTGCTTTTCCTTGTATATCCAATTACTTCCTAATACTAATATTATTCAGTAGTGCACCAAGTTTGCTTGTGTAGCGGTGCCTCATACGAACATAAGTGGCTTTTATTTTTAAAGGGATTTCTCTGAAGCAAAACCCGACTACGTCCGCTTATACCCTCTCTGATCAGCGACAGCAGTTTCAGTGTACTCATCGTCAAAATAGCTCTTCTGTCCCCTGGCCTTGAGTTACCCTGGTAGCATGCAGTGTACTTAGGTGAAACCTCACATAGGAGGCACTCGATCATACTTCTGGGGTGAAACATTCAATATGCAATAACCGTGTAGCTTACACCGCCGTATGCAGTTTTGGGGTTACGTATTAAATGCCTTTTATTTGTTAAGCATCACTGTCTTCTCGTGAAATCTTACGAGAAGACCTGTTGAAACAAATGATGGCAGTGGACGGTTTACGAACAAATCTACCTTCGTTCGTGTGAGGTTATGAGAACCTTTTCACATAATCGTACGGTACCAATAGCAATCCAAATATTCTTTGGCGTAAAGTATTGAGACTTAGAATCGTCGGACAATCATTCGGTACCTGACTCGTCTGTCTCTCATTTCGACTGAAAATGCAGTTTGATAACTACCTTCCTTTTTCTGTTTTTATCTCTACAGCCGATATCCTACAGGTTTTCGAAACAAACGTGGCTGTGGGAATACCCGCCACTCCATTCATGACGGTGATTTTGGCCCTGGTTGGTGAGTTATGTTGCTAATCAGACAATATGCATTGTAGTGCACAATACGAATGAGGTATAAGGTTGGGATTTGCGATTGTTCTCTGTGGTGCTGATTGAACTTGTCGCAACAGTGTATGCGTTTACTAGCGAACGGACTAAATTCTGAACCGAAATGGTTTGCTCATGTCCTTGTGAGGTTAGTAGTTGGATGTAGAGGTTTTACATCAAGTCATTTAATAAACGTCCCACTGCTCAATCGTTTCGAATGATACGCACCAAGATATACACAATCATTAATTTTTGTTTCTTGTCTTGCTAACGAACAAAGAAGGAAATATAAACGAAAGCTGTCGAATCAGTTCCTCAGTTGTTCAACATTAGATGCCCTGCTGATATGGGTGTGAGCCAGATTCGGAGCGTCGTTGTATGAAACGTGCCGATGACATCTGGCAACATTCTGTCTTGTAACAAGTTGTACACACCTCTTCTCTTGATTTAAACTTCTATGGTAATCATTTTGCGCCCTCAAGAGACATAAATTGTATTAGCTAAAGTTCGGATTAGTTACACAGATTAGTTCTCGTATTTCTTTCAAATGAAATCATACCTCAGTTGATCAATTCATCATTAGGAGGCAGTCATTCTAATTGTAACTAGCTATGGTCATCTCAAAAATGAAAACGAATTACTCTGTCACCAATTGAATGAATTCGCGCGCGAACTCAAACAACATGCTGCTTTACATTTTACAGTCGTAGTACGTTTTTGCTTTGTTTTTTCCTACTCGTCACTCCTTCTCCTGGCGTTTTATCGTGCTTTTACAAACACCATAGTTTACCTTCTGTTTCAGCAATCGAAACCATCATGTCGGAGTTCTTCGGAGATTCGTTTACCGCTTTTTATGTGATTTTTATCGTCAGCATTTGCGACCATTACGAGGCAGTGTTTTGTCGGACCGCAATCAGTCGACGCTACTGGCCAAGGTTGGTTTATATTATGTATGCAAACATATGTATATATATATTTGTTGGAAGTTATTGTGTAGGGCAGTGTTCGACCGTTTTCCTAGTATGAACATGTGTTTTCAGTGTGATTTTGATCAAAACAATTCATACAGCCTGTTTGTCGTACAATGTAAAGTGTACCACTGTTTTGTATGTGGAAAAAGAATTAGAAGCTTTATGCTGTCGATCGGGTCCCCCAACATGAAGAAATCTTTGTCTTTGGTTGATGGACTGATCTAACAAGTGATGTTTGTCCCAGACGCCTACTTGTTTTCTTTGTTAGGCTGAATTTTGAATATCAAAGGTTGCAACGCTTCCTTGTCAATTAAGATAGGGCAACTCGGTCCCCAATTTTTGCCAGAAGTGAGAGGTTAAAATGTTATTGTATTGTGTTGTATTGCAATAACTTCTGTAGGCATGAAGCCTACATTTCAGTTAAAAATATAGGTTAGAGCGAGGGAGAAAAACAATAATAATGAAATAAAAGAGATTTAAATCCTAAAACTGTTAACAAAGTCTGTGAAAACCTGTTATTTGTTAACTAGAATACGTGCTAATGAGGGTACTGTAGAGTTACAATATATGTTTATTCGGGAGGAAACACAACGATATTGGGATTTGGTTGAAGGATGGGAACAACAGGAAGTTAGATCTACGTGTAACGGATGTGTGAGGTCGATGAGAATCTTAGGTGCAAACTGTTCACATGTATTCAAATGACGCTCGCATAGGTCAGTTCCCAACTCCTTCAGCGGGATTGTAGAGACACGGCTAATGATGGTTGTCCACGTCGAAGCAGTTTAAAAACTCTTAAGGAGGTTGGAAAAAATAACAGATGAACAATAAAGTAAAACTGGGAAAACACACCGGTACACAAATTTGGAAATAGTTGATTGTGGAATACGAAACTGACGAAGTTTACGGATATGAAAAGAAAGTCATCGAAGCTTACTCACGATATGTTGAATGTGAGAGATCCAGTGAAGATCAGTGGTGGTGGNTGGTGGCGCAGTGGTTTAGTCGCTGTCACCGGCGTGCTTTGGACCCTATGGTCCGAGGTTCGAGCCCCACCACCGCCGCCTGACTGGTAGGCAGCTCTGCTGTCGTCCGGTTCAATACAACCCCTAACCTATCGGGGCCTTATGTGGTTCGCCACTTCAAGTCCCGGGGCTTAGGTTACCGGTTTGCATCACTGAACAGCAGGTCCTCGTGACTATGGGGTCCGCCCCATCTGCTGTTCATCACACCCAGGTGTGTAATAAAAAAAAGTATCAATAAAAACACCCAGGTATTTAATACAGTTTACCCAGGATGCTGGTTCCGAGCCAATCGATACCTGTTCAGATGGGAAAGAAGAGCGTAATAATGTAAAGAGACATTTGAAACATTTGGAGGGGTTATGAGATAGGCCAGATGTGGCGGAATACCGTTGAACGTAATCCAAGTTGTCAGAAAACTGTGAAGGACCAGAAGAGTCGGAGATGGCCTGACACAAAATCACATCGTCAGTATATTTGAAGAGAAAAGTAGGGACAATAGCAGACAAGTCACTAATATACGTAGAAAATAAGTATGAAGAAAGTACTGCACCATAGAGTACTCCGAACTGTAACAACGGTTTGGATTTCTTCCGAACTAACCTGGTACACTGGAATAAATGCATCAAAGAAGGATGAAATGTGAGATTGGGTACAAAAAGGGGCTATTTATAAGCTGGTAATGATTGTACTTCTATATCGCGAAAATCTGGAGAAACATTGAATAGCTAAGCAGTCGATGCCATTGGCGGAATAATCAAAAAGAATTTCAGACTTGCCGCTCCAGGTTGAGTTGATGTACGTGATCACTCCACCTGTTTTCTTTCTGCTTTCTGTCCTTACGGAAGCATTTAAAACCATTGATTCCAATTAATGAGTCCTGGACATTATGGTCAAGCCTGGATTCTTGAATACAAACAACATGTGTTACGGTGGATGCGTAAATCAAGTATGCACGTTAGATCTGTCCTCTTTGCGAAGAGCGACCTGATGTTCGTGCTGACCAATGAGGGCACAGTCATTTTCGATGGTGGTATGCGACTAAGCGCTGCTTGCCAGCCACCGCGCTTGCGTTTCTTCATTTTAGTAGAAATCCGAGAATGAGCTGACAAAGACATAAAAGACAGTATTAACCGGATCATGTTTGAAACTCATTAACTGAGATCGCTAATAGACCTTTCCAGTGGTCATTATGTGGTATTCGTGAAAATAAAATAGTTCCACGAGGGAGAAAATGCAGCGCAGCCATTCGAAGGGCGCGTTATCACATAATCAAGAAATCCACCTTATCCTATACCAGTTACTTACTTTACTGCGGCAGGCTCCTTCGAAAGAATAATCCGGCTCCAGACATGGTGATGATCAGGATCATGGAGTTCCTTGGGAGTTTGATACGAGAGACGTTCCCAGCGTCAGTTGGCTTTTTTATTTTGAGGGCGCACACCTAGCCTTTGCACAACCAAGTGCAAACTGCAAGGCAGCAGGAAGTAATTCCTCGCCTCGGCATTGAGGGGGTCAATAACTTTAGTTTTAAAAGGCTAGTCACATCTACCTTTGTCACGACACCGTCATTGGGCTTATATGGCCTGGTACCATTCAGTTCTGCCTTACCCGAGAGTATCCTGTAACCCATGGTTAATGTTCAACTGTCTTGGTTTGCGAAAAATTGCACGAGTCATTTTCACAGGTAGTGACGTGTTCAATAGGATTATTTTCGGTGATTCATTATCGGCTCGTGCACTCCATTTTACATCTGAGCGTGTTAATAGTTAGTCATCTTTCATATGACCAGATAACTCGGGTGTTAAACAGGCTCTGTGAACCGAAGTCGCCTGTGCTGCAAGTCCCTAGGTCAGTGCGGTATTGTAAGCGGATCATAAGGTTTTCTTCTTGTAATCGGTTCATGTCGAAGGTGTTTGGAGTGTGTTAGCTGTATTTTTTTTTAAATAGATGAATCACAAGCGATCAACTGACTATTTTTATTACAATATCATCTTTGTTTGCAGTCATTTGCAGCACAGTAAAACAAAACCGGATGTAACACTACCGATTTTTTCACATCACTTGTTGCAATGGTAATATCAATGAGGAATATACTCGAGTTATGTACTCAACTACAATTATCCATCCAATCTCTAGGATTTTCATTATTAGATTAATATATTTCTCGCGCGTCCAAAGGCGGACTATGTGCCAAACAAATCACGGCACAATAATCCTTATGAAAAAGGAAAACGTTGCATGTGGGCTGAATACTGCCAGGTTGCCCAAGTGAATTTTCTTGGGGAATTTGCAACTGAAGCCTTTGGCTAACCAAAGCCTGACGCGCAAGGTAGCGGGGCAATGTATGGAAACTGCAATCCATTGGGGGACGGTGTTCAGTTCATCGAATCATATTCCCTTTGAATGATGTCAAACGTCCTAGGTGCCTGGGAACTGAGATAAATGAAAAGAAGAAATTCAATCTTTACTATTTTCATACACCCTCTTCCCTTTAGGAATTTAATAAGAGCGAGGACAGATTGAATTCGGGTTCTCTTCAGTTATGTGCACAAATATTCATGTGAAATTTCGATCCGGACAATAACTGATCTTTAAACATCCAAAATACTCCACTAGGCAAAATCAGTGCGACGGTCAAAGGTCACCAGTCACACTCAAGTAGAATAAAGGGAAAGGGTGGGAGAATATGTTTACCATTTTTATTAATATGCTGGAAAATTCTGTTCTGTATAGAATATATTGAGGGTTGCATAGGAATGAATGTGTTTTGTGGTTGATACTGATAAATGGATCGGTCTCATAAAATTCACTTCTCTGTTTTTCGACCAGATTCTTCTACTTGTATCATTTCGCGTTCTACGCCTATCACTACCGATTCAGTGGGCAATTCAGTGGCATGGCACTCTGGGTGTCTTGGCTGTTCATCCTACACTCAATGATCTACTTCTTTCATCACTACGAATTACCCCATTTCTTGAGTGATTGGCAACTGAGTGAGATGCTCGTTCGTATTGCTCCACCGCCCCAACGGATCGAAAGCTTTCAAATTGAGGTTGTTCCAGCGTGGACTACAAACCAGCTCGTATCAACAACACCCATTATATCCGGGGAAAACAGACGATCAGATACAGACAATCCGCAGTCAGAGGGCGATGTGCACACTCCTTCGAGAAGTGTGCATTTTTCAGATCTTTTACATGATCGAATTGATGCGGCTTCCTCAACAAATCAGTCTCCTCCTCCCGCTGTCCTTGATGTGGGTGACAATCCATACCTTGATGAGGAGGATGATTCACGATCGGCTGACGGAGACTCACCATCCTTTGTGGACCCGTGTCTCGTATCTCCTGCCGAAGACTGCCTTCCGTCGGTAATTTCGGGTTGAGAATTGCATTGCTTTTTGCATTCAGACTGTTCTTTCATCTAGGCTGAAGCTTTGTGATGACCCTTCCCTCGTTCTCCACTCGCCTTCTATGCGACTCACCACCGAGTTTTGTTCTTCAGAGTTGACTTCTCGAATAATCCAGTCATGGTACTTCTGTATTGTTTTTTTTATATATTTCTTTTTCTGATACGCGCCACGCGTACTCATTGCCGCATGGTCAAATACTACGCCAAATAAATGCACGTATTCATTGGGGTCCACACATCTCTCTCTATGTACAACCTAAAGGTTCATAACTGTTTTCCGATATGAATATCTCCAGTTTCCGTCACTGCACTATGCTTCTCTTTTCCCAGTGTCTAAACTAATCATATTATCTTCATCTATCTGTCAATTTGCCGACACAAAAGGAGAGACTGATCATTATTTTGCTATGTAAGTTCTCTCCGTATATGAGCACTCTCGTCTAATCACCTGTCTGTACTTGTTTGAGTATGCTGGTAGATGGGTGTGTGGTCCTCTATGTTTGCACAATCATCCCGCTACTTCATTCCATTCTTTATGTGGTCTTATCCGCTTCTAAGCTCTAACATCCATACTGCTCCTATCACATCCTTCATTCTCTCCCACCACAGTTACATCTAAGGTCCGGATGCGTGCTCAATTCTGTCTTGAATCATCCCAAACTATCTCATAATCCACCACAACCGATGACAATTCACACCAGAAAGGAACACGACAACAGAACAAGCAATCGAGGAAGAGATAGAGGAAGTCCGAATCTTAGAGATCCCTGCATGATGCTCTCTCTTGTCTGTGTTGACATTTGGTTGCCCACAAGCGACACCGTACTCTGTAGCAGTGCGCTAATGAACCGGATGCAATTTCTCACTCCTACCTCACACAGATACTAATCAATCAGATCGCATACAGTTCTGTGTACGTGTTCCCTCTCTCTCTTTGTTGGTCCCACAAAACAACCCGTCCCAAATGAGTGGAACGAAAGACCGAGGTTGATTTTAACTCCAATCGGTATTTTTTCGTTTTCCTCTATTTGAGACTGAAGTGTGTCTTGGGTACTCGGAAATATTAAAAATGAATGTTGGCAAAAGTGTCTGTGTGTGTCAGCTTCATTTATAAAATAGGATAGGATAGATAGAGGTGTGATAGGCCACACTAAAGAAAGAGAGCGACCGTTTGTCATACTACAACAGGCGGACCGGTCACCGCGAAAAAACGAGATATTTATTTTTCACAGTCCCTGGTTGCTTCTGTAGATTCTACTCTCGTCTCGTTACAGTCTGCATTTTAAGATTGCTCCTTTTACGCAATTGACTGAGATCATAATAGATGAAGCGCTGACGAAAACCCTGTTTTATTACACACTTGTAAGATGAAAAGCAGACCGCATGAGCACCATGGTAACGAAAGCATATACTGTTCAATCCCTGATGCTGGTAGCCTGGGTCCAGGGATTTGGAGTGGCAAACCACAAAAGGCCTCGATAGGTCAGACGTGGTATTGAGCCAAAGCTGCCTACCACTAACAATGGTTGGTGATGGGGTTCGAACCCCGGGATCCAAAGTGCACCGGTGACAGCGACTTGAACTGCTTGATCACCATCCAGATCGGGTGGCCCTAGTTTCCATGTCCCTGTTTGCACGAGAAAGTGTTGCAGATATTATCCATCAACCGACTTGTTTTTGTCATCTTACATGCTAGTTAATAAAACAACAACTACCCTGTTCGACTTTTGTGGTTTTACTTGACTGTCATTTAGTCCAGTTTCAGTTATCCGCTATGTACCTATGACAATGTACTTACGAAAACCTGAGACCAAATTTCGGACCCGGTCAAACCGTAGTTTCAGCCATTCCGTATGTCTGAGAGCGAATGTTCTCTTCGATTCGATTCGAAACGGAGATAAGTGCAAGGAACATAATCAACTGCGGTTCAAGAAAACCTAACAGCGAATAGATTTATCCATTCTATTTTCGTACAACTCTGGTGTAGGCAGCGTAGGCAGAGCATCTATTTTTTTTTAACACTGAAGGTATGCTGTGGGCATTAAAAACAACCTGCTTACAAAATTTATGGTCCAACTTTAGTGTACGAATCCGGTCGGTTTCCGTTCCAGGCTGAGTAACCCCCTCGCAGGTAAACTGTGCCGACTTTAAGGTTTAATTGCGTAAACAAAAAGACTGACTCGTATCAATTCACGATGGGTTACCATGACGTTTTTTCACGGTCGATGAAGCTAGTTTTCTTAAGATTGCTTATGTTGATGTCATGAGTTTCGTTATTAAAAGTGCAAAACCATGTGGGCATTTGTCCTAACATTAGTTGAGCCAAAGTACGGTCTATTTGGCTAATTTCACTGTGCGTGTACTGGTGAACGACGTGTAACGAAATTTACAACTGGAGCGCTCACGCCAGTGATATAGGTGACGAGAACTATTTGTGAAGAAAGTCATTACAATTGTCTTCCTTTTCATGGAGTAGCGTATTTGAAGAACGGCCGAAGTCAACCGTATCGATCTGAAGGAAGCACTTCCCAATGAGAGGGTAAATATATGGATGAACCATTGGAAGCTTCTTGATGGGGTGGGTTTTCCATGAATGAATCGTAGGTGGACTCCAACTTTGTGGATTTTCGGGTTTCATCTTGACGAGGTGTGTTTTCCGAATGCCTTCGATCCTAAATGGATGCACGGTCAATTGATAAGGTTTCGGTGAAAAATAAAGTTTCCCAAGTAACTCGTTCGATGGCATTGGATCAGAGCAGAGGCGATAATCGAGAGAAGAGCTTCGGACCGTCGCTGAGAAATCGAACATACTTCTAACCTTATCGGGTATTGGAGAACGTAGTGCTGGGTCGCGTGGGATGGAACGTACGTCATCTGCCTGATGTTCCGGAATCTTGTTGGTGCAGCCCTTTTTGTCGTATGTTTCCTCTGATCCGATAAGGGTATGCTCAAGTCATACAATCACTGAATTCACATTAGTTTGCACGGAAGTATAGCGAGATTTGGACATACGAAGCAAAATGTGATGAAGCCCACTGCTCACAGGTTCGGTGCAGCGACTCCTTGTATGATAAGAGCCAGCTTTGTGACCAGGCCTCAAACATTTAGAGCATATTCTTGCTGCGCTAGCCACTTTCAACCTTTCTTCATAACGCGCAGAGTTGAACTTATGGCGTAATTCCAGACAGTGTTCCGTACGACACACGGTAAATTGATCATCGAAACGACCCACTACCACTTACCCACATTGTGTTCGGGAATGAACAGGATAGGAGAGCGATGATTAGGATTCGCATCCGTAGAGTGTGATATTTCTAACTTTCCGGAATCGATAAGTTACTTCTTTTGGTTCCTGGTCATCAGTATTGTGTTTGTCAGAAGGAAATGAATTGAGTACTGTCGGATACGTCGGGATCCCGAGCAAAGTTGATTTGCTCGCAAGCGTCGAATACGGATTCAGCAAGTACTATCATAAGCAGCCGTGTTATTACATTAAAATGTGTACACACCTAACTTCCTGGCGTTCCCAAGGAGATTCATCGAACGTACAGGTATCCAACCAGATTGAGGATCGGAAGCAAGGGCTGATAAGCCAAACACAGGAGGTCACAACTCCTTGACGAGAAACGATGGACAATGAAAAGTCAATTTAAGATGTTCGAATATTAATTTAAGTTGTCTTGTAGCTATGTGGACAATTCCGGTGCACAATACAAGGTGAAAATGTGACCTCAGTCAAGTCGGGATGACGCAACATGGCTACTAGTATCATATACTACGGAAAAGGGGCAATCACCAGGTCCCTTGTTGTGGCTGAACTATCTGACCGATCGGTCGGAGATTTCAATTACTTCTTATGCGCCCTCGTTATGTCGGCACTCTGTCAGACAGAAACGTTTGGTGCGGGTGGTTGATGCGACGCACCTCTAAAGAACCGGGCCAGAGCTATCGCGACTAACAACAGAAAATCAGCTCGTTCACCCTAGAAGGCAACATTACGAACGTTGGTCTTCCCGCACTTGTCTGGACAAGGTAAACATAATTCTCATAACAATTAAAGAACTACAACAAAAAAAGAGAAATGTTTATTATAATGCAAATAATCATAAGTATTCCAGCTGGATTACTTTCGGGTACAAATCGATGACGTGTCTCACGAGACTTTTGCAACATTCTGCTATCATTAGTACCTCCGTTCCACGACAGACTAATTCCAGGC
This sequence comes from Echinostoma caproni, assembly GCA_900618425.1. Lineage (NCBI taxonomy): Eukaryota > Metazoa > Platyhelminthes > Trematoda > Plagiorchiida > Echinostomatidae > Echinostoma > Echinostoma caproni. Next base: position 69,013 of record UZAN01039999.1, on the reverse strand, counting down.
CTAGCATGCACCATTCGCGCATTGAAATCAAGCCTGAAAAGTCACCCGTAAGTAATACACTTAACTGCTCACGCATCCTTTGTCTCACTGTCTGTTTGATCACACTCCATGCGCCTTCAGTTTTGCTCAACGCAGGACGAAGGGGGACCGAAGTAAATTCTGGAAATTTCCGATGACCTTTTTCACGTGCAACTTGTCACTCCGTCACATGACTGAATTCACGTTTACACTCCGTACTGTCCACAGAGCAACATGACATCTTAAATTGAAAATCGTATAGTCAATGTGTGCGGGGTGTGTGAGTGCGTGCGTGCATGCATGTGGAGAGGCAATCAAAAGTTCAGAAAAACTAACAGTACGTGCCGGCATTGGGGAGGTGATATGCAGATAGACGATCAGTCGAACAAAGTGGTCTCACTCGATACGTAGGCGTACATAATTTGCTCATGTGAAAAAAGCTACTGGTCAAAATATGCGATGAATAAGTGACATGGACGGAGTATTGAGGGGAACAGGTAAAACAGATTCAACGATATCTATTAAATACCATACTAAATCCATTTATCCCCTCACAGCCAAAATTAGTTTATTTTACTGTGATCCGAAAGGTTTTTCTCTTAACAAGGCCAATGGTCATCCCCCGTTAGCTATTTAGCTTAAAAGGGGAAATTCGTCGTGTATATCGAAACTGAAACACTAAGAAGCAACGTGCATCTGTTTCGATCCGGTTGGGTCTCAGCAGTACGAATCCATCAAGCCAACTGGGGATCGAACCCGGGACTTCATAGGCAGAATGCATGCTACCCACCGGGCAGCTGATCAGACTGTTTCTCATTCTGAATTTGCAGGATATAGCACAACCCAGCTATACGAGTAACGGTCCTCATTCATTAGTTGGAAAGATTTGTGTATTATTTACAAGAAAACTCGGATCCATTTGATGCAATGAGGCACGTTTTCGAAGGCTTCTCTGCAAACACAAGAAAAATATTTTTTTTTGTAAACAAGGTTAAACCAGATGTCCTTCTTTTTACACTTCAGACAATCTTCGTCGTAGGGGCGAGAATCAAGGAAAACCCTCTGTTGTTTGGTTCCTGAAAAAAACGAGCTTGGAATTTATCTTGAAAAAGTGCAATCCTCGATATTCATCTCGTCATTTAATGATAGTGGTCTGGGTAAGAGTACTTAATGTTCAACCCTATAAGTATAACTTAGTTGTGGTCAATCCTTGGGATTTAATACAACGCAAAAGCAGTTTATTATTATAACCACGAACTGAAATCGCCGCATGGGTTTACACTCCGATCTAGTTCCTGTGCAAACTGCTTCACAATCGGATCGGATCTGTAACCCGAAACTGCCATAACAAATCAGTCCTGAACTGCTTTACCAGTAACGAACCATCTGTGCTCAGTCAGTGAAGAATATAGGTCTCGCGTTACGAGCTTTGTGAAACTTAGTCATCAATCGAATACATACATAGTGCACCAAACAAAAAATTTGAAATTTGCCGATATTGGAACCAGTTGCAAAAATCCAATCACCGCCGAGATCCCGGCCAGACTGAGCTAAAACATTTGCCAAGGTATTTTATTTTAGCAAGACGGAGCACCATTGCAGTCGCCGATTGAGTGGACGAGACTCAGATTGAAAGGACCGAGGTCCAACACGGTCTCCCGCATTTACTAGTCTGGGTAACTTCTGATGAGGGGTATATAAATTAGATGTGCCCCCAGTTAACGGAGATCTTAGATGGGTTGAACGGCAATATCAGTAGTGTGCTAACATATTTCAACTTCTACCCTTCAAGTCGTGCAAACGAACTCAGTTTGAAGTATCTACATATGTTTCGCGAAGAGGAAATTTTTCATCGACTGATTGCCTGTTTTACAGACAGCAACGGCCGCTGAACGTCGAATCAGAGTGACTGTACGGCATCATCATTGGGTCATTGTATATTCGATAATTGTTTTTCGTTGATCTATGTGAACTGAAAGGCGTGAACACAAAATTGAGGGATTAGTTCACTACAATAGATATGATATTTTCTGTGACGGATTGGCAACATTGAATATCACAAACACGGAATTCGCTTGACAAAGCATATCAACCCCTCGATTTTACAATAGAGCTGACAACAAATTGACTTTTCTCCGTGTAGCCATTTTCAGAAGACATGACAGATCCACGGCGAGAACACGTGGAATAATCAATGTGACAACTTCCAAAGGTTCGTACCATTGAAATATAAACGTGGTCTGCCAGTGTCCAGCTTTCAGAATCCGAATGATTTGTTCCGCTGGAACACTGATTGAAGAACTACGATTAATCCGCGAAACACTTCGGGACAATGATTATTCGGATGATCGGATAAATGCACCGAGGTGCAATATCCAGTTTGTGTTAGACACAGAACACGTGAGTTTGAAACACCATGTTTTCCTTGGATATAGGTTCACTGATCATCAATGTATCCCAGTTGGTTTCGTCTGTCACCGAATAAAGCGCCAAACATGAAAGTCGATATTCCGATCACAAACTTAAAGCAGCGATCCCAGGTACATGGACAAAACCGATTTAACACAATACATTCAAAAAACAAGTTACTTATCGAATTCAAATGTTTGAATGAGCGTCTTACGACTACTTTCCGAGGCGTCCTGCCTCTAATGTTCCATGTTTCTGGTTCACCCGGTGTGTACCAAGAATAGAAAAAAAAGTTAGTCAAGGAGAAGGTATATTTTCCCTTCAAAAGACCGGATGTTTGATTTAACTTCGCTTGAAAGTATCACAAAACATAAGGCTTAGCGAGCGGTGTAATATCAAACTCACTCACTGTCTTATGTAACCTAACCTCGCAGATGATAGTGACAAACAAAAATTGGAAACTTAGCACGAGAATGAACATCTGGATATTGGCGATCATGATACAATCTATGTCGGGGGCGAAAGCTCCAAGCAGCCGATTCAGGCTGCCACGGAAACAAGAACGCACGCGTAACAAGGATGGCGATCGACCACGAGTATAATGCACTGTCGATCGGAGGTCACTAAAAATTCAAGTGGGAACGCGTGTGGCAAATTATCGAACTTCTCAAAGCATTACCGATCAGAATCCGGGAATGAAAAACCCAGAGGTCTATAGAACAGTCCTCCATAAACACCTATGCGTCTGTTTATTGATTTTTTACGGATAGCGTTGTGTACGGTACGGTAAGTTGGTGCCGTTTACAGTTCGTTCTTATACACCATGAACTTTTCCCGAAGACCACTGAGTGGAGATAACTGCAGAGTCATTCTACCAGGACCATTTAACACAATGGAACTCCCATGAATTATACATTGCAACACAATGAGCGAAACAAGCAAGGTGCGTCTGTAAACAAAGAAGAGACAGTAGGCTCCCTCACTCGATCACATCATTACAAATAATCACTCGCATAACTCTGAAGAGCTTTGACACGGATGTAGGTAATGTCGACATAGTTCTGAAATAAACCGAAAAAGGACACAGGTGGCATAACACCAACCATATTCGTCATTGATTAGTGATGATTATTACTGAGACATAGATAGGCTTCATACAGATCTTTTGGCCGAATCTGAGTGTATGGCGATATCAAACTTCTGGATATGGCAGTAAGAGGTAAATGGATGAAAAGATTAATTTTTAAAGCACTCTGCTACTACTTTTTGGGGCTTTGCAACGGTTAACGAATTCACTGTTTCACACCTGTCTGTATTCGAAAGATGTGGTATATAGCCACTTTATGCACGAGATGGCCGAATACCAGTAATATTGGTCACAAAATGCACAACGCATCCGTCGTTCTATTTCTGATTGCCCTTACAATAGGTGTCAGTTTCGATGGTATCAGGTTAGCGAAAAGATAAGAGCATGGAACTGCTGTAGAACACACTGTGTCACAAGGGATTTCAGTTGTTGAATATCACATGGTGGTGGGTGAATTATGCACGAACTGTCCTCAGATCCTTTGTTGTATGATGATTATAACAAGAACACTATAAATCACAGAATAAACCCACAGTGATAATCAGAACACAGGTTGTAAGCGAACATATGTTTTCGGTGAGTTCCTTATCAAGCCAGTACAATCACATTTATGTGAGAAAATAACGGGAGTGTTGTGTTGGGGTCAAACAGTCGAGGTCAAATAATTATAGCAAAAGGTGTGTGGTAGGGACACATTTGTCACTCGTTCTCATGTTCAGAAAAGAACGGGTTACGTAAGCGTTGGTAATTGATTTGGGTCATGGCAACGCTCATGCGTGATGTTGTCCGCTTTGGGTCAGGGGAGCTTAAGTGCCTGAAGAAGTGTTTTTTGAGCACACAATTCCGGCTTGAACAAGCGGATGATAATTGCCTCGGCTGTTGCTAGCGTTTTAATTCGAACAGCCTTGGATTTGTGCTGTGGGACGCGATAAATGATGGTGAAAGAGGAATTACTATCAACCCTATGTGCAGTTTCTACCAAGTGTGCAACAATGGAACTGGAAATAACTCCGATTCCTCTGTCTAAGCCAAGCGGGTTGATGTTCCTTGATGGGTCATGACAACGGTCATTTATTTAGGCCGTACGACAAGACAGCTATCTAAACGCTGTGGATTACCTGAATGACAGAGATAAACTTATGTTCATGGATTACTTTAAAGTGATAACTGATCGTCACTATGGGAAGAAAATGCTGTCCTTGAATCGAACATTGAGCCCCCTCACACCTCAAGCATATTTTCCGAACAAACCAGAGCGGTACGTTCACAATTATTCCAGTGTTGAAATAAACTGCGTTATGACCGAGGCATTGTCTCTCGGTTCGAAATTTTGTTGTCCCAGTCGCAAAGTTAGTCAAATGGAATTACCATTCGAAGTCCTGGTTGGACAAACGACTGATCTGATACCTAAATCAGTTGAAGATTTAGAACGACTCAAATCTTCATTAGTCACAGCTTGCTATCAATTTCGGCGTTACCAAGCTCGCAATCGAGGCCCTCTTACACGGAAGCATCTTGATGCACTTAAAGAACTAAGAAGAGACCCATGAATTCTCCTGAGTACACCCGACAAAGGAGCTGGCATTGTTGTAATGGATCGTGAAGCATATACTTCTAAAATGGTTACCTCATTGCAGGATGAATCAAAATTCAGTCGAGACACATCGCAGTGCGTCCAAACTGAGAAAACCGAAAGGGAAATCACAGTAACGCTAAAAAGGCCAAGGACCAAGGACATATATCAATGAACCTTTTTGGAAGACTCAAACCCGTAGGTTCCTCGACTGGTTGACCCCAACACAACACTTTCCCGTTATTTTCTCACATAAATGTGATTGTACTGGCTTGATAAGGAACTCACCAAAAACACTACATTTTGTATTCAGTAGAAAAACGGCGAGAGTGTAGCGAAGTTTTACTTTGCTGTGTTCCGCAGCATGAAAGTGAAAATCTTTTCTTTCTTTCGTGAACTTCGTTTAACCAATTCATTGCTTCGGCCTGTGAAGGAGGAGACACTCATGATTAAACTAAGGCTTCACCCAAATAATGGAGACAAAAAAATTGTCGTCCTGCATCAAATTATGATTTTTCCAATCGCCCGGTATGGATGGGTGTAGAAAAGATAGTAAACGAGAAAAATATCAGAATAAGGAAGATAAACAGGTGATGATGGTTTTCTTCACAGAATAAGTTTGGTCTATCACAGTCCTTCTTCGATCACAATCGCTAGGTATACTTTCAGGTAGACGAGTGATAGATCGAATGGATAGGGTCAGTCATGATGTTCTCCTGGGTTTATGGGAACAGGGTTAACGAATTCAGAAGCGAT
>UZAN01039999.1:30268-52377 GCA_900618425.1 Echinostoma caproni | reverse complement strand
TACTACGTCTACCTGCGAACAAAAATGATACAAAAAGCCCCACGGCATTTTTGGAACGGATCAAAGCACTGATGACAGACGAAATGATGGTCTCGTTCGACGTGGCCTCACTGTTTACCCACATACCGAAACAAATGGCCATCGAAGGCATTCGACGCATTTTGCAAAATGACCAAACTTTGCAATCAAGAATAACGCTATCCGAGGACAAACTAATGAAAATCTTAGAACTCAGTATGGAAACCTACTTCCAATTGGACAAGAAGGTGTGTCAGCAGATACGAGGAACTCCTATGAGTTCGCAACTCTCGGGTCTGCTTGCGGATGCGGTTATGAAGCACGTCGAAACCAAAACTTTTGAAAATCTACAACCTCGTCTGTGGACGACACAGTAGTCATNGTCATACTCAGAACTTCCACGGTAGATCAGTTCCACCAAATCGTCAACGAGCAGGTGCCCGGAGTCAGCTTTGCATGAGAGGAAGAGAAAGATGGACAACTCCCCTTCCTCGAAATCCTTCTCGTGAGTCAAGGTGACGGAAGAATAGAAACCACAGTCTACTGCAAACCGATCACGACAGATCGTATCCTCAGTTACAACATACACATCCTGAAAAGTTGTATGCGGAATCTATTTCACCGAGCGAACACACATTGCAGCCCACCGGAGCTAAGGACAAACGGAGACAGGCAAACAATTACGTACTCGCCTACACGAGCACAAGCTTGCCCTCCGACGCGCTAACTCGAGGTCACAAATCTGGAACCACTGCGCGCGAACAGGTTACGAGGTAGCGATCGATAATGCAAAGGTGGTGATGCGAGCTAAGAAGAAGAGGGAACGACTAATTCTCGAAGCTCACGGGTTTTGCGAGGGCGACGTCATGTTTGTTTCCAGAAAATGACCCATCAGCATTCTCAAAATTCGATAAGATGACTAATTCATACCATTCAGTTAGTATTCGCTCCTTCTTCCAAATCGAGCCTAGGATATTCGTCAACTCTAGAACTAAGACTAACCTTCAATCCTTAAAAACCGATGGGGACAGTCTGTTCAGACTGGAGGTCGTATACCTTCGAAATAATTTGTTTCCCGAGTAACCTCCATTTCGGACGGAAAAATGAAACCAACTGGTAGTATTTGTCCAGCTGAGCTGGCGCATGATGGATCTAATGTTGATGGGGTCAGTTGAACTAAGTCTCGAACTGTTCAGCCCATCGTTCAAGACGACGTTGCTGAGTACGATTCAGTGTTCCACCAGACTCCTCAATTACATCACATACGTCTACTTTCCTAACCAGACGAAAAATAGTACGACTGTTACCAATAGTCGTAGTCTTCAACATTTCGCTACCCAGCACCTCTCAAGGTTATTCCTCCAGTTCTTGATGAGCTGAAGTTTGAGGGATTTGCGTATCGCTTCGTAAGTGGCATAAGGACGAGGTCGACGAGATCCATCGTTTGTGCTTCGACCATGTGTCAGAATCTGCAGCGGTTTTCATCGATCTTTGGAAAGCTGATTGATTAATGTCCAGGTTTTACCGAGTCCTCCGGCGAGCAATTGAACTGTGAGATGATCAGAGAGCTCCGCTTTGAAATAAAGGTCTTTATGCAAGTTTCGAAAATACTGAATACGGGGAAACCTTGCAAGGGTCAGGGGTACTAACTACGGTAAGTAGCATTTTGGACGATCCGATAGTGTGCGAACACTGAATGCGGCTAAGTGAAAATAACATTTTGGTTTCAACAATCTAATAGCTTCTGGCTGGTTGACCTTACTAGTTAAACGTGGACTGATGCCTTGTGATCAGCAGAAACAGGAGGCACCTCGTAAGATTTAGGAGTGAAAAAATAACTAGGCAAGTAGGAACAAAGGTTTTCAAAATTGGATGCCTAAGAATTTACGGTACAACATACTTCGGGGTAACGGACAACGATCTGGTGGTTTTCTTTCGGAACACTTACCGGAACCTTAGACTTAAATGTCCGACCCGCAAATCAGTGGGGCGTAGTTCCAACGGGAGAGCATAACCGGAGCACCCGTGTGGGGGCCTTCGAATTTCGGTTCAGTGTATTGTTCGTTCGTGCGTTGATTGAAGGTCTGCTATTCAGCCCTTAGTCTCATGCACCCAATGAAACAGGCGAGGCGTGAGCAGGAAGGCGCCGTTTTCATTGGGTGGGTGGCAGCTGTCCAATTAAGTGCGAAAACTTCTCTCTCCATCGAGAGGAAGCCCCAGGTACCCTACTCCAACGTCCATCTGTTGGGATTTTTGACTAGTCAACCGCTCCTCTCTGTTTATTTGCTGGGGCGACCTATCCAAGGGGGGGCATGTATAGTCAAAGGAAGCATGGAGGTGACCAAAGAACTGGAAGTGTGAGACTAAGCTTTGTTTGTCCTCTACTCCTTTGACCTTTTAGGTACCATTCGATCTGCGGCTGTGAAAAACATGTGTAACTCACAGGGTCATGGAAGCACGCAAGTCATCGAATCACGTCAAGATAGTCTCGTCGTACCGGGGCTCATTGAATAAGTGATTTGTAACATTGGTTTGCCCTGATGCATCAATAATGTAAGAGAATTTGGTATACAAATGAAGCCGAGAGACTTGAGAGATGCACAAATCCGACGTCTTGGCCCCTGGATTTTGCAAGTGCAATGATGTAAACACAAGCTAAATTTATACTTATAGCGCCTGGCAAACCGAGCCAGTTGTATTTTATCGTGACCGTTTGTATCTCACTGGATCTTTTAGGTTCATTGCGTTTTGTTTGTTTTGCCTTGCAGGTTTAACTTCAACCCCGACCCATGGAAGACCTGTCTGGTAATGTTTCCTCGCCAACCTGTGGCTCGCATCCCTACCGCCGTTCCCCACCGTCGTTCGTCGCACACAAAGCCTCGTATCGTCTCCCGCTGCGAAAATAAGAGCCAAGAGATATCCTGTCGTGCATCTTCGTCTACCCCACTGCACTGCGAGAGCCCAGAGTACGTTCGCAGTACAATAGTATAGTAGAGAGAATTTCTCCACCAAGACATCAAGGGGAAGGAGAAGACCGATCATTTCGAAGAAGGAAAATTATTACTTTCGGTCGTCGGCGTTAGAGACCGGAGTGAGTGATGTTCTAGAGGGGACTGAGAAATATGTTTTGTTCGTCTACATAGTGGAATTCATACCAAAACGACTGGCCAAATCGTTCAAAAATAAAGAAAGGTACACATGGTTTTGATAAAGTTTAAGTGTTGTGCATACGAGTCATTTTTACAATTAATTTTCTTACGATACTTGGGAGGAATGGAGGGTCTAGGTTGATCTCATGGTTAATTTCGTGGTGTACAGAGCCAATGAAGTGTGAACCGAAAAGCTGGAAAGCGGTGAACAGCTGTTTTGATCGGGTTGGGACTCAGCAGTAGCGCGGGTTCGTCGAACCGACTGGGTTCGAACCCAGGACATTGCAGTAGAACACAAACATACAAACAACTCGGTCACTGGGCAGATGATCAGATTGTTTTTCATTTTCTTCATACAGCCTGATCAGCTGCCCGGTGGCCGAGTGGTTTGCATGCTTACCTTCTGTCAGTGAGGTCCCGAGTTCGATCCCCAGTCGGGTCGATGGATCCGCACTACTGATGCAACCCAACAGGTCAAAACCGCTGTTCATTGCTTTCTAGCTTTTTCGTTCACACTTCATTTGCTCTGCATGTAACAAAGATAAACAAAAAATTCCTATAATATTTTTTCCACTGAGGTGCTGTTATCTTACAGCTGATGTGCCAGTAACCGTCGTCGAAATCAAGAGATTGTACGTTTAAAAGGCACTCGACTAATAGAAGCAACAACAATAATGGATGCTAATACAGACATGTTGCATCCCGCGAACGGGGCGCAAATACGAGACGTTGTTGAAAAAAACTGGCGAATGTCAGTGTGTCGCACAAGTTCGATGAATACCTGCGTATATTTACGCAAAGCTTGCTAACCATCCATCTTTTCACCCTTGTAAATCTATTTCAAATTCGTTCAAGAACCGAAAGAATGATTTACCGTATCAAACGTACCAATCTCGCTGGAATGCGTGGATGATGAACACCAAACGGAACTTCCAATATCAGCTAAACCGATGACAATAACGCGGCGTACTGGTACACTGGGATCTTCCAAACGACTGATCAGTTGGGAGAACAGATGGTCAGCGGTAATACCTGGACCTGATGAAGTGAGGGTGGTGGATTCTGTGGTTGGGGGTCTGTTAAAAACCGATACACCTTGTTGATATCCGTGTGACAAAATCTGAAACAAAGGAGGAAGGATGAACTCATTAGAGAGTCGCCACATCCGAGAGAAATCACGTTATTGAAAACAAGTGAGACATCTCATATATTGAGCTGTACGCATTACATAGCGGAATCTTATTCATAACCATAAACTCTTCTGGATTAACATGCGATTTGTCTTGTTGAAAGAAAGTGAATAATAGTACTTGTTGAAACGCCACAGAATTGATTCCACAAAGTAAGCACAAAAAAGAATCATTTACACATGATAAATACAGCATGATAAATTTAGAAAATAAAACGGTCCCGAAAAACGCTTTAGCAGCCAAAGTGGCAACAGATTGTACGAATTACCAAACCAGTCACTGAATGAATTAATCAGTAACTTATTTAGCAAAATAAGTGAATAGTACGGACTGAATAATCTATACTTACTGAAGCGATCCATTTGGATGCCATCATTCGGTAAGGCTCGTAGGTTGAGTTCAAGTGAGTCAAAAAGAAATGCACAAGGCCAACCAAGTAGGCGTATGGAAGACTTTGGACGATGTAACTACGCGATAAAACGGGTGGAAACGGTAGGGAGGAATTCAGAATAGATGGGAATAGATCACAGATGGTAATGCTAACAAACATGGTTGCTTATTGATGGCATTTATTAACTACAGCTAGGTGTGCGTTGCATAGAGCTAAATTATTAAAAGTTATGACTGAATCGTTGTTGAAATACGTGGTGACTGTATATCGAAACTGGTTCCCAGTACATCGGACCGGTGGTCATATGTTCGACTTTGACTGTTACCGCTTGAAACCTATCTTTTGATTGCTTATCCCTGGATTGGAGTTGCAAAATCCCTTGTAAAAATAGAAATGAAACATTAAATCCGTATCTTGAGCTTTTCACAAATAAATCCCAAGGTATTCAGAGTAGCAAGCTTGGATTAGTCCATTCAATTGTTCAGGGAAACCAGGCACTATTGATGTACTTGGCTGTCGCATTGGATGGCAGTTTCAACCTGTTTAGGACTCATCAACAGTGGGTACGTTTTGTCCCTGTCAGGACTCAATCACCGTCTAAATTGATTGAGCCACTCGCACTAAGTGGTGACCGTCGACCTTGCAGGTCNTGCAGGTCAGGGGTAAGGGTTTGAAGTTCCGACCCGAATGTTCGCGGTTCGAATCCTGACAAGAACACAAAAAGTATGCACTATTGACGAGTCCCGAACAGGACGAAACAGCCGTCAAGTGCTCTTTAACGGTTATCACAAACATTTCCATCGCATGTAAATCCCAAGGTAGCTCAATAAAAAGTCAATTTGCAGACAGCAGTTTTACATCCAACCCCGAAAATAAATATCAAACCTTTCCCCGGAAAAAGCATACACCTTCAAAAGTACAGTCGTTCATGGGACCTTACACTTTAGTGTGCCAGGTTTAGTGGCTGACATCGCTTCACATGACTCCTTCCTAGTACCAACTTATTTGCTGGAGTTTCAGTCCAGTTGATTTAAGTAGCATAAAACCCAAAAGCACGCGTTTCGAGGACTACTGGTTAAATAGGATGAGGGATTTCCCAGTCTTGTTTACAATCAACCTGCTTCTTGTTCCAGATGAATGGACCAGAAAAGTCGACGAGGGGGATGCGGTGGATATGATTTATCTCAACTTCTCGAAAACATTTGATCGGGTGAATCACAAAATTTTGTTGCAGAAGCATTCAAGACTTCGTGTTTGATTGGATTAGAGAATTCCTCGAACAACGGACCATATCAGTTCGTGTTTCTGATTCCCAATCGGGATCTACCAACGTCACCTGCGGTGTTCTACAGGGGTCTTTACTCGGTCCCCGTCCTTTCCTAGCATTTATAAATGATCTACCGAAAGTGTTAAGTCTAAAAACAATGCTGTTTGCAGACTACGCGAAAATCTGGAACACGGTAACAGAACCCGAGGGCTCTCTAACAGTCCAAGAAACATATAACGCAGCTTATCGATGGTCTAAGGAGAACGACATTGAATTCAATGTTTCTAAATGCAAAGTCCTATTCCTACGCCACAAGAAAAGATTCTCGTAGTTCCTCGGAAATCAGCAGCTACCAAATATTTCAAGTAAAAAGGACTTGAGTATAGTTGTTCAAGAGGAGTTTAGCTGTTCGATCAATTGCGCTAAGACTTCGTCCGCTACTGTGAAGAATTTCGGCTTCCTCAGGTGAGCCTTTGGTCGGTTTGAATCAGCCTTGTTACCAAGTTTGCTATCAGTGTACATTCGACCGTATACAGAGTACGCCATCCTAGCTTTGAGTCCATGGTTGCAACGTGATCGCAAGATGTTTGATTGTCCACAAAGGATGACCATCAAGATGGTCAAGGGGTTGCATTACCTGACCTATGAGGAGAGATTACGATCATTGGGATTAAATTCTGCTCAGTACCGCCGGATTCGGGGAGACTTGATTAATTAACTAATTAATTAATTAATCTCGGGAAAGGCTTGTTTCAGACTTGATTTTGACGTACCAAATACTGTGGAACCCAAGACATCAATGTCGGTCGCTGCTCATGTTATCGAACAATGAACACCTTAGGAGACACCGTTACAAGTTACTGATTCCAAAGTGTCGACTGGAATGTCCGCGCCAATCTTTTGCCGTGAGAGTATGCAGTATTTGGAACACCCTTCCATCTCACGTAGTTTGTGCACCAGCTATTGAATCTTTCAAGCAGAGGTTCAACGAAACCCTGATACACCTCACATCCCTACACAACTAAAAACAAACACAAACTGGTTGAAGACTACATTATCTGTTATCTCCTACCTGGACATCTATGTGATTTTTTTCGCCGAGAAAGGATTCAACTGTGTAAATATCTCATGGGGACAAGAGAAGCATGAGCTTGTAAGTAACTGTCATGATGAAACTTTGACTTTAAGTGTTTATGAACACTTCTGTGAACTCGGAGCAAGTAGGCGTGGTGGATGAAAGCGTGACTGAAGTAGAAATCGATTTCCGATTGCTGAAACCCTTGTATTGTCTGATTACCTCACCATAATAGCGCAGATAATTAATGAAATACACAAGTATTTTTACTTTCATTTTTGTTTGTTGGTTATCGAGATTTATAATAAATTAACAGCAAGGGGCCCGCGGAGATACAAAGGTTGTCTGAAAATAGAACAGGGAAAATCAGGTGGTGGTGGCGGTGGGACTCGATCACACATCCTCCTAGGCGATAATTTGATGACGTTACCATACGGCTACGACTGCTGTTCCGTTTCGCCTGTGTTGATGCGGTATAACATTTCATTCAACGTAGGATTTTACGACATTTCGGTTATAGAGAGAGGTATGAAGTGGGAAATGTATATTCCAGTTGTGAAAAAATGCAGTATTGACAACTGGGTCTATCAGGAGATCATGCACTCACCGCGCAACCGTATCGACCACATCTAGCAAAGAGTTTGGATTTTCCAATTTGCCGAAATTCTCTGATTGAGAACCACTGGATTTTTTCGGATGTGAGGTTATCCCAGAATTCACGGGGTGGCTCGGTGAGGATTTCGACGGGTTTGAGTTAAGTTGTTGTAGCAGTGGTTGCAAACCACATGTGTCCAAAAACCCACGTAGGCCCTCAGCAGAGATTCTATTATTAGTGGAAGGAAGGAGGGAACAAAACAGGAGAAAATTTGTTAATAACCCGGAATACATTTTGCGAAACAGGACATGCAACCCATATTTGGGCATACAATTCATTGTGAGATCGGATCCGAGAGATACAACAGATACCTAAATGATCATGTGGCGACCTCCAAACTCCATGGCTTCTCTGGAGGTGAACGAAATAGACCTTCGCGCCAAGAGCTGCTCTTGTGCGATGAGAAATGTTAATTGTAAGGTTTTCCAGGAGGGCACCGGCTGCATAGCATTCTGATAGACTAAATGGGGTGACAACGCGGACTGACTAACCTGGAGGGCTTAATCTAGCTCTATAAAAACCACACATGGTAGTTTTGGGGTGAGAAGCAATGATATTATAAGAAAAATCCGACAGAGTCCAAACAAATGTATGACATACGATTATGCAGATATGATGCATGTAAAACGGAACGCAGTGACCGGTTCGTTTGTCTAGCTAAATTCTATGCAACTAAAGGAGAATGATAACGGGTTCCACAAGTGGTCTCGGGGACTTATAAGTCGTTACACACAAAAAACGACTGCAAATATTCCGGTTCTTTATTGATAATTTCGGTAAATTGACTTCCATTCGACTGAAAAAAGCCTTATCAAACATAAAGGACAGTTGCATACTTGGGAGAGTGATTTGGAATTGATAAGAAGGAAATTCCGAATATCCAGACAGGGAATATGAGTCAATCCTATCATAACACATGGCGATGTGACAAATAAGTTCAACCGTCCTAGAGACAATTGTGTCAATTTAACGGGTTCAGCTTCCGCGAGAACCGGTTGAGTCAGAATAAATTCTTTGTGCACCGTCGAAAAAGTGGATCTAAAATAGGAACAGGTTGTTTGAACGTGAAGACTCACATAAGAGGTCGAACTCCCTGTTTCAAATTTGCTTCGGCTCCGGAACGGGTCTCGTACGATTTGCCCACCAGGGTCCGGCATCCGACAGTGACAGAATGTGCTAGTAACCAGTAACCGAGGGTTCGGCAAAAAACCGACGGTTCGGCAATGTAGGCAGCCAATTCGTTTACGCCGGCGCGTGGGCTATCGCGCTGGGTGAGTGGAGCGGCATGTGTTGCGCCGGTGGTGGTGGTGGCGGTAGAGGGTCCAGTGATACGAGAAAACAGACGACGTTTGGTTGACTCGGGCTGTTTCACACTCGGGACAGACTGCAAATTCAGACATTGGCGTAAACTGATATAGTCACTATCTGGGCATTGGATAAGTTGATCCAGATCAACCGGATAAGAGAGAACCTGAAAATCAGGAGTGAAGTTTGACATCAAAGGGATGCTAGTGAAAAGAAACATCGAAGATCATCGCAGACAATGAGTTCAGACAGTATACCTGTTTATTTTTTATTGACATGCATAGATGTTAGTACTAATGTGAGTTCAAAGAGTAGAAAAACATATATTTCCAATGCATTGATTAAAATTTGATGACAAAAATCCGTAGCCTTAAGCTCAAATAAAGTTCGAAGGCCAAACTGTTTCGTATATCCCACAATACAAACTGGATTCACTTCAAAAACCGAAATGCACCTGGTGAACGACCAGCTAACAGAAAGACGCGTACCATTAAACAGTACTTTTCTATCGGAAGCATGAGGCAAGGGGAAATGCATCTATGCGACGGTTGAGCAAAATATTTTTGGATACGCAGTACACGCCAACGTGCAGGTGATGGGGCAAGGAAAACACGTACAGTAACCGATTGTGAACATTGCTCAATGATTGCAATTCAGAACCAGATACCAGCATCCGAGCACCGCACACAAGTCATAAGAGTCTATGCAGATATTGATCGAACTCGTGCAACATGACTCTGAAAAGAAAAATATTTTTCAGCTTCAAATATCATAACCATACATCGATAGCTACTGGTATAAAACATTTATTTCGAACTCCATTTTCCACTGCAGTGTTCTCAGTCCTCCTGTTTCGCGATTTGAATTGGTGCGACCTTGGTTATCACGATAAAAATTGCAGTAGTTCGAAAGTTACTGTTTAAAATTAGAAACCATTTAGTGCAGAGAAGCACGGACGTCTATTCTTTCTAACCAATGAATATTGTTCCATGAGGATGTTTGTTCTGCTCCATCCGAATACTTTAAATAGCATATCTTTTTCTATACAATGCAAAGTAATTATACTGGTAAATTACGATATATCATCATAGTTTATTCGAAAATATGTGGCTACAAACTGCACCCGCAAAATCTCGCATCAAGAAGGAAGTAAAAAAATATTGCATGAAACGTGAAATTTAACCTTCGAGCAATGACCTTGAGGTGTGCGGCACGTCGAATATTCATTTTGTGTTGTCACCATGTCTAAACCGGATGATAAATTCAAGAGTTTCCGATACACAAGTGAAGAACAGAGGGAACGCATAAAAACAGCGTATAAATCCGGCATTTCATTTGCTGATCTGTGCAAATGCTTCAATGTGAACAGAAGCAGAATTTTCCGTATAACTCAAGGAATTTCTCCATTGAGACGTCTGTGTGGAGGAAGAAAACCGACCACATCGAAGCAGGACAACAACTACATAAAGTTGCAGCTCAAAAGAAATTGTAGGAAACCAATATCCAGTATAATACGGGCAGATTTACCGGAATTTTCGTATGCTATCGTTAGGAAAACGATGGCTAAATTCGATCTACAGCTGAGATCAGTAGATGTGAAGCCATAACTGAACACCAAACAAAGGAAGGCACGTATTAATTTTGTCAACGAATTCAAATCGCGTTGCCTATCCTTTTGGCGTTCAGTTTATTTCACTGACGAATGTCTGGTGGTTGACGAGCAAGACGCCACGTGGAAAAAGGTTATCTGTGGACCTAGTTTTCCAAAGAAATCCATTCCTCCGCTTACTGAAAGCAAATATACTTCTCGCCTGATGATCTGGGTGGGGATTGAATATGGAGTATCTTGTCGTTGTGCCCCTGTAAATGGCATACTGGACAGTGTAAAATTTGTCTCACTGATCAAGGAAGTTTTCAATGACTACCACTCTCGGAAGGTCTTTTACAGGACAATGCTCCCTGTCATGTTTCACGTGAGATGTCATAAAATCAGTTAGACTCTAGCGTATACTGTTTTTTCATATTTAGACACGATCTGAAATGGCCACTTCAAAAATCGAATTCAATCATTTCCCACCTAACCACCCGGATTTGAATGTGATCGAAAACTTTTTCTGTGTTGAAAAAAGAGCCGAGTCACGTTCCTCGAGAGTGGTCGTTGGAGGCCAGGGTACGGCATATACCGGAGGAAACTGATAAAAGTGATTTAATTTCCAAGTTGGTGGACTCCATGCCAAAACGACTGACTCAAGTGCTCCAAAATAAAGGAGGACACACAGATTATTAAAAATATGAAACTCCTCTATCTGTGTCATTGATATAAGTTTTTTCACGGATAATTTTTTTATCATTTCCGTCTTCAGATGTTCGCTTATCTTACAGTCAGCAACGATAGTTGAAATCGAGAAATTGTACTAAATTCTAACGCGCCCGGCCAAAAAAAGCAACCATATAAGTCAATGCAATTATAAAAGTTTTGCGGATGACCTGGGGTAATACTATGCACATTCCCGTGCATGAAGATCAAAACGTTTGGCAATGAGAAAAATAGATTCAGGAAAAGTCATGATGTTGCACGAGTTTGGTCGATACTTGTTATATTCGGACTTTGGGGATGGAATACAGTTGATGTCACTGAAGGGTGATAATTTCTACGACTACAAATGTGGCTTAAAGCAGCAGCAACAGAGTGTTCATCATTTGCGAGCTGCCTTCGGTGATGACGTGCCTTCAAAAAGCACTATGTCTGAGTGGTTTGCGGGATTTAAGCGTGACAGGCGGTCTCTGGATGATGAGACACGGTGTAGTTAATCTGCGAGGCCACCACAGCGGACGACATTGATGTTGGGCAACCGCTGATGGAGGAGGCGCGGGTCACAGTGGTACAACTACAGAAAGCCACAGGGGTCAATCCGCACCACCCTACATGAGAAGCTCGGGTTAAGAAAGGTTCGCGTACGCCGGGTACCCCATCAGCTCAGTGAGGAATAGATAGTAGTTCGGGTGAATTGGTGCCACACCACGCTTCCCAGGTTTAGTGGTGGACGTTCCAATGCAGTTTGGGAGATTATCAGTGGTGGAGAGACTGGAGTGTACAGTTTCGACTCAGAGAATAAGGAACTATCGGCTCAGTGTACGCCAGTTGGTGGGATGCTGCATCGGAAATTTCAACGCAAGCGCAGTGTGGCAAAGCAGATGATGCCTGTGTTCGTGGCCGAAACCGGTCATGTGGCTACTGTGTCCCTCGTAAAGCAAAGCGCAATCACCGGAGTCTGGTACGCCATCCATTGTCTGCCGAAAGTGCTGGAAGCAGATAACAGGTGTCGAGTACAAAAGACGTTGCTGCACCATGACAACGCACCTGCACACAGATTCCAAATAATCAGCGATTTTTTGGCTGGAGAAGACATCCGGGTTGGTAACCCATCCCACAGTCCAGACCTGGCTCCGTGTGACTTTTGTGTTCCCAAATGTGAAGCGTATGATGCGTGGAATCCAATACGAGCCACCAACAGCTGCAGTGGAGGTTTTTGTTGAACTGGTCGAAGGGTCATCCGCTTCGGCATGGTCGAGCTGTTTCACTAAATGGTGTGAGCGCATGGAACTGCAGATAAACGCTGATGGAGAATGTTTCGAGAAAACGAAATGCTTAGTTTTGTGTGACAAATAAAACACTTTGGCTATCCGGAAATGTTTTTCTTCGGCCCTCGTATCATGGGGCGCCAATAANGCTTGGAACCGTTTTTAAATAGGTTCTAGAGTCGTTCCCGTTTGCTTTCACTACTTGGACAGACTCTGAAACTATCAGTCCTAGTTCCAATGGATGAAATCTTTGCCATCTTCCAGCATGCGCTTATAAACGAGCAGCTCTGTCACCTGTATCCCTAGCATGCCTGGAACCGCATTACACATAGTAATCTTCACGGTAGGAATCTTAAAAGAACATCTACTCTAAACCTTGATTTGCACGGTAATTACGACTACCTGAGCGATTTTTCCGTAAGCAGAAAAAGGAAATGTTCGCTTAAAACCTGGAAAGTAATAATAACTATTACTTTTATCATTGTTGTTGCTGTTTTCAAACCGCTTGTTTATCAGTGTAACTGAGTGGTATGTGCAGACCAAAGGGCTTTCAAAAGAGACTTGAAAACGGTTTAGCGTTTACTCGTCTGATATTACGAAACTTACTTGAAGGCAATTGGTGAAAGACAGATAAGCGTGTGTGACGAACCGGACTTCATGGCTGACTGGGCTGTCGGTGCACCCGGTTGAAGACGGAGCACGTTTTGTTGTGGTCTGCCAAGAATCTGTCGGGATTTCGCGTCGCTCGTAAGGTAGACAACATTCGAGCACATGAAGCACATGGTTAAGCAGGCGGGGAAGGGTTCGAGTTCGGGAAAAATCTTCAGACGCAGACGGACCGGATGCTTTGGAAGGAGGCAATGTCGGGCCAGGTGAGGTAGTATGACTGACTGGTAAAAATGCGACAGCTGCAAGAAGAATATTCCATGTTCTGAAATCACAAAAAATATTTGAATAAAGCATGAAAAGGGACGGAAAAGGACATTATTGGAAGACAATGGCGATCTCCGTATAGCGAGATCAATCGACCCAATACTTGTGAAGGCTGAAACTGCCAAATGCGACATTATTCAAATGCTGTCTCTTCATCGCACTACTTAATGGCACGATGTGGCACCACTGCTGCTGCTTGTAATTCGGTTTACTGTCTGCAATCAAGGCATGATAAGGCAGAGGTTATCAAGACATCCGTTCATGCGCCTAACCAATGCATCAATGGGGATACTTTACGACTGTATTGAATATTGATTAGATTTCGATTGGGACAAGAAAACAGCTGATTTAGAAGCAGTAAAGAACGCGAATAAACAAAAAGGTTCGAAAAATAAACTAACGAATATTACACTGATGCTGTTGGTGAACTGAAAGGATATTGGTGGTTGATCAAGGAAAAGTCGTTTCACTATACGAAACAACTCACAAATCCAATGGAAGCGTGTGGGAAGCAATCGTTTGCAGGCAAAGAACTGGCCAATTTTTGCCCAATTCGGCCAGAGCAAGTAGGATGCCAGCACGTAAGCCTGGTACATACAACTTGGGATACAATGTATACACAGCCTGTACGATGGTTCCAACCTGACAGCGGAAAAGAATAAAAGAACCGAAAGAAAGACCGTCAGACAGAACCGAACAAGATTGTATTTACATTACAACAAAATGTGGAATGATTTGGACTGTCCTTCAGACTCTATCCTCACGCGCAATCCTCAGTTCATCCAAGCAACCATACATTCCGAAAGCACTGGACAAGAGTTTCGCTCTACTTAGAGCTAAACAGTAGTGCACATTCGTAAGGGTTGTGATGAACTCCGGATCCATCACATGGAAGTCATGTGTAGGTCAGTGAGTAGAGAGAAACTGGAGTCCATTGCTTCTCGAGTATATGGTCATCTGGATTAGCTCATGATTGTGTGTCGCAACAGAGTCCACTACGTGCAATTAAATGTGGGTCAAATAAAAATATGAACTAACGGAGTTTTTAGACCCTTAATCAGTGTTTCAGTAACCAGAACCGAGTTGAATTTGGCGTTAGAAACCTGGAAATCAACCCGATCGTTGGTATGTGTTACTCGATAGTACGGCCCAGTGTCGTAATCATCCAAAACCGTGTAATTAATCAGCCATTCTGCATTACTTCACACTTTCAAAATACAGGGCGCATGACGAACGCAGCAGGAGTTTGCTAGTTGATCAAGTGAGCTTTGCATTTCCTCCATGCATCCGAACAGAACAATATCCTCAACGTACCCTAAGTTGCACAGCTTTGCTCCAGCTGATCAAAACCATTTTGAAAACGACTTAAGAAGTTCACCAAAATCACGTCTACGACCAGGAATGATGAAATAGGACATCTTTAATAAAGCTGCTGCTGATGGTGACAAACAAAACTGCTTCATTCTCTACAGAAACTCACTTAAGTAAAAGTATGTGACCACAGTGACCTTAGGAAGCTATTATACTTTTAAGGTATGAAGGTGTGAAGTGAACTAAAGAGAGTCTAACAGTCAACTGAGTTGAAGGCTCTTTTGATATCGATTGCATGTACGACGTGACTCCTGGAACTTGACACAAGAGACTTGTGACAAGGTCGCAATCCGGCCTATTGTTCACAGACATTGGAAAGTGAATGAGTTTATTCTCAAGCCTGTACAATCACGTAAGTATCTAACAAAATTCAGTATAGCACACGACTGATTTCAGTTCATGTTTGAAATTACGGAATTTTGTCTCATAAAAATGTAGTTCTATAGGGTTGTGAATGAATTCACCGAAAACATGTTTACCAGAACTCTTTTTAATCAATGTCTGAAAGATACCAAAAGTTGAAGTGTGACGGAAGTGAACACTTTGGTGACGATTGGGATCAAACCCACACACACACACACACACACACACACACCACTCTCCAAAACTGGACAAACAAAAAGTAATTAACTTCACGTGCAGAAGGTAATGAACCCAATACCTGTTTTTCATCGAAATGTGAGCTGCGATTACGCATCAGAGCAATCAACAGAAGAGCCAAATAGCCAGCTTCAGAACGTGGGATAACTGAGTCTGGATGGCTGGAACGGGTGACCGAAGAAAGACGAGTTCTTTGAATTTGGTGCGATCCGATTTGGTTTGATTGTATTGATTGAATGATTGACTGCACTGGGATCTCAGATGTGTTGCACTCGTCCGCAGAAGAATCAGCTATGTTGGGGGCAAAAACAATTGTCAATAGCAGATGAGTATATCCCCAAAAATATACTGCTTCATCGAAGAGTATGACAAGCAGCACAGTTTTCATTGGTTGAAGCAGCCTTCATTAACATTTAAGATGTGCACCTAATACATTTTCTGCATGGTCAAACCTTGTTAATCTTAAATCCCCCCCCCCTCGATCGTCTTCAGAGAAAAAATGTCAGCAGCACAGAGGCTCAGGTGATAAGATGATAATTTAACGAGCCTGTCTTGTAGGTTTTTCCTGTCTGGATTAACTTAAAACAACCCGGGGGGGGGTCGTTCTTGATGACGAACACATAATGAACAATTCAGCAATAGATGCTTCAAGCTGCTCAGCACTTTTTAAAAAGTGGAGATTCTAACAAAGAAACACCACAAACTTTATTGGCCTTGGGTCTTTGGACTGGAGAACCTTATTCGGAGAAACAGGGCTAATTTCATTATGGGTTAGAAATGTTGTGAAAAGATTAGAGCGTTAGATGTGGTACCTTAGTTAAGCTGTTTGATCGTACGCCGAACAGAGACATAAGCGGCGTCCGTGTATAGATTTGAATTCCACAGAGGATCTTGACCAATTCACAATGACGGCATACTGAAAATTCCCTAAGTCTGTGAACTAGTGAAACCCCAACATTAATTACATCGTAAAAATATTAGAAATTTTGGCGGATATTTGCATTGAATAAGAGAGAGTGATGTGTGAGTATAAGCATGTGATAACTCACCGAAACCATTCATCTGATTGACTTCATCCTTGGTGTTGGAATTGTTTGGACCGCGTATAAGACCTGACCAAATCAGCTCCAGAAGACCGGGAATTTGGGTACGTGGAATATACAAAGTCAATTCATTGAGAATGTGCTCCGAACGAAGAGCATCGGTTCGTGTGAGGTTCGGACCATCTGTCTCAGAATCATCTTGATCGATAGACGGTGATCCATCTGATGTAATGTAAAACGGAGATATGATCCAATAAGCTATCGGGGGATAGATAGTGTGTGTGAATGCATTCCGATGAGTGATCTTCCATTTGCACGGGAACTATGTACACAGTGTTGTGTTTGGTGTGGTAGCGGCGGCAATTAGGGGGGGGGGGGGCAAAGATTATGATTATTCCTGAAGATAAAGTTTACCGAACAGAATTAGTTTGGTTCGTTGAATTCAAAACAACTGTACATTCAATCTTCAGAAGAGAAGACCAATCAATGAAAAGGCTGATATGCAATATAAAGTCCAAAGAAAATTAAGACGCCTTAACCTGAGCACCCTGGCAGTATGGTGTCCACAACCAAGTGATGGAACCTCTTTCTTTCTAAGATTATTTCACTGCGATTTGTTTTACAGTCTGGACTCAGACTATGCGATATACATATATTCATCCACATACTACTTATTACGAAATATTCATAGCATTGACTTTTAAATCGACTGGCTCCGAAAGAGCTGTCTAGCTAAAAGTCACCCGATGTCCCAAACAAGGTTATTGTGATGAAAATACACTTCCTGGGTACAATATATGAATGAAATGACAAAAGATTACCGGATGCGCATGCCTGAAGAGCAGCAAGAACCGGGAAACTGGTCGTGTGCTTCCAGGGAAATTTAGTCCAGTCATTCACACAGTACATATTATGATATAGATATATACTCCAAAATCGAACCAAAGCCTTCGTGAATCTCGTGTAATGTAGGGAAACACTTAAGGTGATGTACAACTAAAGACCGACTAAAAATGAAGGCGATTCAGTACAATAAATCGGCGAGATGAAGAAAGATTCATGTGAACTGAAAGATGTTACGCTCCGTTCCTATAGATCATAAACCTTTGGAGTTCATCTACTCGAAATGTTTTGAAACTTTTTACTTCTCAAACAATGAAAGTTTTTCATGGGAGATTCCCATAGAAATACTTCTGATGAATGTTGTATTGCCAAAGTGATCATCATCAATTTTGTTGCTCAGGCGTGCTTCAGTTTTGGACCGAATGTTAACAGTTTAGGTCTTAACGGAAACATAAAACCGGTACGCACAACAGATGAGCCCAAAGCAGAACTAAACTGAAGTCCAGTATATTTTTTCGGTCTTCAACTAAGTAACATGATAGATAGCAAATTGTCGTGCATTTTCTAACGTAAATCAAAATAAAACACTTACTGGTATCGACGGAGAGCAATCGAAAAATACGAAGCAGTTGTCTGAGGGCAAATTTGGCTTGTTTACGTAGAGAACCGCCAGTGGTTGTGAAGCCAGTGTCACCCAGTCGGGCAATCAGATGACCCAAAAGTTGCCCACCTAAAGAAAGGCCGGTTGAGCCCTGGGAATGTCCAACGAATGAGAACAAAAATGCAGTAAAATGGGCGATTGTCAAGCATGATATATTGTTCGATGCAAAGCTATCCAAACCAGATTGGAACCGGAAGGTTGGGAAAACCTCAGTGTTGTGTTTGCATAACTACGTGTCCGAATTGGATCAGTAAAACAGTTTCTACGACAATCATGCAACATAATGAATCAAAATCTACGTGTCAAGGGTCCCGGTTACAATGTGAATTAACTAATGAACGAAGTAAGCTGTGGATTAAACAGGGAAAGGAGACATAGTTTATCGCAACAAGCGAGCTAAATTGACGACTCGTTTCCGAACAAAGGAGGACGTTCCTCAAACATGAAGGATTACTGAACGACTGGCACTATGGATTCCAACAGCATTCTACCGGTGAACTGTTGACTCTTGTCTCACAAACATGATCGGGCGCAGTCAACGACGGAGAAACACTTGTCTTCTTTGATATCTCAAAGGCCTTCAACCTAACTTGGTGCGAACGTATACTGGCGAAACCGCCCATATTCGGGTTTCCTCAGGATCCAGTAGAGGACATATCAAGTTTCCTTAGTAAGCGAATCGTCTCCGTCCGAGTTGATGGGGTTCTGTCTCAGTCGTTCCTTGTGAAAGATGGCGTTCCCCAAGTTTCAACACTTGAACCCACCCCCTTTGTTCTATCAATAAATGATCGCGTTTTACGACTGTCAATCCAGTTCTTCTTTTGCCATCACGACGAGACTGCACCTTGACGTGGTGTGATGGCTTGCGCACCTCAGTGACCCTGCGAACTACACAGGATGGCTTCTCACGGTCGTAGATCCAATCATGCCTGAAAGGTCAACAGGTAGAGGCCAGACAAAGCTCAGTCTCACAAAGCCAGCTGCTTGGGCACCTCTTGGCTTCCTTCTTCTATCCACACCCGCCCCTGGAGAGGCCACTCCAGCAAATAAACACGGTGAGGGGCAGTTTACCGATCGATAAACCCCCGCTAGATCGAAGTAGGAGCGGGGTACCTGGGGCTTCCTCTCGATGGTGGGAGAAGTCTTCGCACTTCATTGGACAGCTACCGCCCACCCAAGCTGGGCAGCTCCGAGCCAATAAGGAGCTGTCCCGTCCACGTTCCGCTTGTCTCATTGGGTGCATGAGGCTAAGCGCTGATCCCGAAAAGCGGACCGATAATCAACGCACCAGCGAACAACAAACTTAACCGAAATTCAAAGGCCTTGCGTGACAGCTCTACAGAAGCTCCCACACGGGTGCTTCGTTCACGCTCCCGCGTTGGATTTACGCCCCACTGCCTTGTGGGTCAGACTCCTAAGTCAAGGGTTCGGGTTAGGATTCCCAAAGAAAAACCCGTTCGTCGGTGTGGACTGCCGCGAAGTATGCCGTGCCCTAAAGTCTTAGGCACCCATTTGGAAAACGATCCTTCCCTTCTGACTCGTTCTTCTTCTCAACCTCGATTAATCCCGGATGCCTCCTGTTTACGCCACTCATCGAATATCACTCAGCGTTCTACCATCAAGGCCAGAGATTCAGAAGCTATATGATTTTTAAAGCCAAAATTCCCTATTCACTTGGCCGCGTTCAATGTCCGCACGCTCTATCAGATTGGCCAATAAGCTGCCCTGGCTAAAACTCTCGAAACTTTCAATGAAGATAAATGTTGTGTCTCCGAAACACGCATACAAGACCCTACTTCCATTATTTATCTCTCTGCGTTCTCCTGAACCAACCTCAACCTCACGCTTCACCCTTCGTGTGTCAGGCGATTCGGCATCCGAAGCTCGCGATATTGCTGGTGTTGCGATTGCGCTATCCGCCAAGACTGAGCACTCACTTCTTGACTGGATTCCAGTCCGTAGCCGACTGTACGCCGTACGTCTCAACGATTCAGCACGGGTCAACAGCTGCAGAACGAAACGTCAATGTCTATTCGTAGTATCGGTGTATACATCGACCGATTACAGTACACCTGAAATGAAGGGTTGATTCTAAAGGACTATTCTCAAGTCCACCAAAGTGCTCAATCAACGGACGACGTGGTAGTCGCCGAGGACTTCAATGCTCAAGTGGAATCCCTGGACGAATCAGATAGACTTTTTGGCGGACCACGTGCAACGCTATGTAGACAGCGGTGTTCGAACACTAAAGATCTATTTTTATCCTATTAACGTAGTGGCCAAGTCTCTGCACCGTATAGCAGGACTGGCCGAACTGTCGCGGCATACGCTCGACCCTTCACAGATAGCCGGATGTCGCGACGGCGCCGCAAATGTCTCAAGTTGGCAAATGCCAACCGACACTTTTGTACGCGCGCCGACACATCATCTGTGATACGTTCGCCAGATGAAATATACCTGCCCAGATAGCAAAACTTATCAACTTCCTCTACTAATTCCCCAGTTAAGGTCAGAATGGGTGGTAGATCAACCCAATCTTGTAGTAGCATTTTACACTTTGAAAGTGCAAAATGCATACGGAACATGGCAACACTAGCACTCAAACTATCCAGAAAAGCTTGCAACTTACCTGGATCTTCACTTAATAGCACAATGTCGTCTGCATACTCCAGATCGGACAGTCTGTCACCCGGAAGTAAATCGTTACCGCTATCCTTGCACGAGGATAGAGCTGTTTCCATAATCAGATCTATAACAAAGTTAAATAGAAACGGAGAGAGAGGGCAACCCTGACGAACTCCACCCTTCGTGGTGAACTCGGGTGAAAAAGTGCCATAAGCTCGAACTCGGTTTCGGCTATTATTGTAGAGGGATTGTAATACTGAAATAAACTTCTCGGGTACACCCTTTAAAGCAAGGCAGCGCCAGAGTTAAGAACGGTCGACTGAGTCGAAAGCCGCTTTTAGATCAAGAAAGATAGAAATGGTGGGTCTACGAAAGGAGTGTCTATGTTCTGGAATTTGACGAAGTGTGAAGATGTGGTCAATACAACCTCGAACAGGTCTAAAACCGGCCTGGTTCTCACGCGTACACCGTTCATGTGCGGCAGACAATCGACGAAGTATGATACCGGCGAGAAATTTAAAGGCGATATTGATAAAATTAATTCCTCTGTGGCTTTCACAGCAGGGTCTGTCACTATTCTTGTAAAAAGGTATAATCACCGATTCACACCATTCAGTTGGAACCTCTTCCCTCTCCCACACTGAGCTCAGGAGTTTTGTTAACTCCAAAACCAGGCCTGGTCGAGGTTGTATCGACCACATTTTCACTCTTCGTCAAACTCTGGAGAACCAGCATTATTTTCGTAGACCCATCATCTCTATCTTCCTAGATCTGAAAGCAGCTTTTGACTCAGTCGACCGCTCTGGCGCTGCTTTTCTTTGAAAGATGTGCCCGAGAAGTTAATTTCACTATTATGATCGCTTTATACTAATAGCCGAAGTCGAGTCCGGGCGTACGGCACGTTTTCGCCCGAGTTCACCACGAAGGGTGGAGTTCGTCAGGGTTGCCCTCTCTCTCCGTTTCTATTTAACTTTGTTATACAGGTGTTGACCAAACTCGTGCAACATCACCCTCATTTTGAAAACCCATTTCAGCTTGCAATAGCATACTTATATATAGATGGTTATGGGTACAATATATTTATTCCTGACTTTATCTCCAACATCTACGTTCTTAGTTCATTTCTATCACCATTTGAATGTGCGCGACCTTGAGTGTCGCTATAAAATTTGCAGTAGTTCGAAAGTCACTGCTCTGGTTTAGAAAATATTCTGGGCAAAGTAGCGTGGGTGTTCATTCTTTTTAATAGATGATTAGTGTCCTATGAGAGTTTCTATTAGGTTGAGCACACGTATTCTAAACTTCTATTCTCTTTTGACTCAGTGCACAGTAAATAAGCAAAGTATTCAATATATTCTAACCTTAATAAATTGCTAAATTATTAGGCTACAAACTACTCAC